>CM040396.1:75153301-75435801 GCA_022702515.1 Ilyophis sp. 1 JC-2022
ACGGGACGGAACAGGGGAGCTGGGACGGGACGGAACAGGGGAGTTGGGACGGGACGGAACAGGGGAGCTGGGACGGGACGGAACAGGGGAGCTGGGACGGGACGGAACAGGGGAGCTGGGACGGGACGGAACAGCGGAGCTGGGATGGGACGGGACAGGGGAGCTGGGGCGGGAAGGAACAGGGGAGCTGGGACGGGACGGAACAGCGGAGCTGGGATGGGACGGGACAGGGGAGCTGGGGCGGGAAGGAACAGGGGAGCTGGGACTGAACGGGACCGGAGAGCTGGGACTGAACGGGACAGGAGAGCTGGGACTGAACGGGACAGGAGAGCTGGGACTGAACGGGACAGGAGAGCTGGGACTGAACGGGACAGGAGAGCTGGGACTGAACGGGACAGGAGAGCTGGGGCTGAACGGGACAGGAGGGCTGGGGCTGAACGGGACAGGAGGGCTGGAACGGGCAGGGACAGGAGGGCTGGCACAGGAAGGGCCAGGAGAGCTGGGACGGGACGGGGCAGGAGAGCTATGACTGGACGGATCAGAGGAGCTGTGACGGGACGGAACAGGAGGCTTGGGCTGGGACGGAAAGGCGATGGATCCCCCGTCCACGGGCGGTTGAGCCCGTCGACGGAGCCGGGAACCAGGACTCCATCGTTTCCTCCCGAGTCCATAGCCCCTCGGGCAAAGGGCAAGACGGGTACCCTTAAACTTAGCTGCTTCCAGGTTGTGGCTAGGCTCAGAGTTATCGGGATGGAGGGAGACCACTCCGAGCCTAACGGAGTGGGGGCTGGGTGGAGGAGTCTGGAGTGATGGGTGGTGGTCGGCATGACGGCTGGCAAACTCCGGATTCTGCCCCCAGATCCCCATGAGGTATTCTTCATAGGGATCCGGGCCGGAGGGATCGATCTCCCAGGCCATCAGAAACCGCAGATCTCGGGTCACGGACTTGATGACCGCCTGTTGTTGTCCACTCATGGCTCCTTGCCGCAGGAGCGCGGCGTGCAGGTGGCTTGGGTCTGCTGGGTCCAAGAATGGTCGGATCGTACTGTTACGATCTCCGTAGCGGGAGGGGTAAGGACCCAGACGCAGACCACAGGATTAGGCAAAAAGAGTTCTTTAATCCGTACAGGGTTCAGACCAGGTGATCAGAGGTAGGTAGGTACACAAGGATCAGGCAGGAGAATGGTAGTTAATCCGTACAGGGGTCAAACCAGGTGATCAGAGGTAGGTAGGTACAACAGGATCAGGCAGGAGAAATGGTCGATAAACAAACGAGGTCAAAACCGAACAGGCAGACTGGACAGATAAGGGCAAGGCAAAAGAATAGTAGAGCAAACAGGTGTCGCGGAATAATTCTACAGATCTCAGGCTTTCGAAGATAACAGGCACTGGAAAAGGTAATCACAACGATCCGACACAGACTGGAAGTAACACGGGGTTTAAATGCACAAGATACAAATGACACAAAGGGAATCAGGTGTGTGAGAAGGCGGGGTTCCAAACGAGAGACAATGACATACATCTGGGAAACAATTAAACAACCACAGAGACAACTAGGGAAAACGCGGACTGGATTCCAAACCCACACAATGACAGATGACCTGGAGTTTCAGGAAATCGTGCATAGAGTAAGATGACAGGCAGAGTAGATCAGAAGCAGCTGAGAATGATTAGCAAGGACAGAACAGCATGAAAATGTGCGCTCTAATATATTAGTGAGATTAGTAACTATACACACCCCTGCCGTTAGTATGATTAGTAAGTATATACAAATTAGTTTGTTAATGGAGTTAGTAGATTTTATCTATCATTAGTATGTTAGTGGTAATTAGTAAATCTAAGTGCACAGAGGATAGGTGTGAAGCAAGAGGGAACCCGAACACCAATGAGATCACCCGAATGGTACAGAGACGTAAACGGGGAGTGACAGATCAGGTGTAAACAAGTAGACACGGGACAACTAGGCAAAACCGGAAAATAAACAAGTCAGGTGAAAACTAAGAATAAACAATACAGTTGAACCTCGATACAACGGACTAATAGGGGGGAGCAGTTGTCCGTTAAAGCCGTTTGTCCGTTGCAGCGAATAATGCAAAATATCACTATAACAAGAGATATGTAGCGCACAACAACCAGGCAAACCGACGCTTGTACGCTTGTAAACAACACGTGCGCGCCGCCAAGCGGACGCTTACTGAAGTAGCGGTCTCGGTTCGCTTCATCCGGGAGTTTTAAACGTTCGGACCAGAAATTCACTCTAGCAGATTGTGTCCGTTGGATCCGGAATCCGTTGCATCGGTGTCCGTTGTATCGAGGTTCAACTGTACATACAAAATAAAGGTACGAATGACCAGTAGAACACAGATCCTTACAAGCAGATAGTGCCCTGGCACTTTGACCCCATTAACCCTCTAGTCCCAGCTGTATCAGGGGCACAAAAGGGCAGAAGATACAATTTGTACCACCTGGGGGTCTGATAGACTTCTGCAGAGTCATGAGCAAATAGATTTTTAAAAATAAAATTAAAATATGGTCATTTTAATACACTACTTTTCACAACAATATGCATTGTAAATCTCTAGTTGCCTTCTGTTAGACATTCTGCTGGATGAAATTGTTATGTCTCTCCACTTTGGGAAATAGCTTAGCTTAAAAGCAGTCTGACATTTCAAAGCAGGTTTTTTTATGTGACCCTAGAACTTCCTTTCAAATGTTACCTCTTTCATTTTTTTGCAGGCTCCATATTTCTACAGTTTCTAAACATTAAGGGCCAGTGAACAGGTCTGTGACATCGTAACAATTATACAAATAAAGTAAAGCCATTCAGAGCAAGGTTCTCTTAGTTAGTGAGTGACACAGTAAGAGATTATTTCTGTATAATGAATCTTGTGAATCCGATGGATTTAGAGGCCTTCATTTGTCATGTCCTCCCCCTCCTTTTCATAAGCATGAAGAATCACCATGGTGACAAAGTTGAAATGGTTTAAATGTAAACTTGCAAATGTTCAAACTCATTTTCCAGCTCTCACATGCTCACACAAAATCTAGTCATATGCTGCATTACATTTCAAAAGCCCTTGGTGACAGCAGTTCATAGGCATGGAGGCAAATCTCTTGCAAATGGAACAGACTATAAAGGTAGCACCTATGTCACTCTGCATTTGTGCATAGTACTCAAGTTAATGTTCACACCAAATTGAGAGATTCATAAAATAAAATAAAAAAAAACATTTTAAACAATATAGGAAGCTACTTTGCTCAGTAAATCTAAATTACTTTGAGAAACATTTATTTATCTGCTGAGCCCACCAATATTCACAATGTCCTGGCTAAGGTATGCTTGCTTCATGGTTGATTCACTACACTTATAAAACACTCCCAAGTATCCCCGATTGAGCAAAGCAGCAATACCACCTGTGGTTTTAATGTAAATTAACATAAACAAGGTTGTTGCAATTTTGCAGATGTATGGGACATCCTACCTGGAAAATAATAAATATAATGCACCCTTCAAAATTGGCCTAATTGAGGAATCTTAGTACTCAGAGTTCTACAATGCCTATGAATCATAACAGCACTTACATTTGTGTGATTTTACTTCATGTCTTATCGGTCAGCAAATTGGAAATTGATCATTTTTGTTTTTCCAGGGATAACGTGCAGGGATAACGTGCAGGGATAACGTGCAGGGATAACGTCCAAGGATAATGTGCAGGGATAACGTGCAGGGATAACGTGCAGGGATAACGTCCAGGGATAACGTGCAGGGATAACGTGCAGGGATAACGTCCAGGGCAACTGCGCCACAGGTACTCTACAGGCCAGACTGCCTGATCAAAGGGCTGATGGAGAAAGATGCGTGACCTTGGCAGACAAAACCCTAACTGTGCCAAATATGTTTGAAATTAAGTTGGTGGTTTGATTGAACAAAGCATTTTCAGTGTGAGGACCCTGAGGGAAAGGCATCTAAATGAAAGATTGGCAGGTTGTGTAATCCACCCATGTCTTCCAAAATAAAACAACATTTTTAGTCTTGCTTTGGTCATGTGTTTGGAATCAAAAAAGGTGTCCTCCTCTGTTCCAAACCCCACCCACTCCCCTCCGTTGAGGCAGAGATTGTATAGTAGTACGGGCAAGAAACACACGGAAAATGTCAAGCGAATATAAAATGAATAACATTTAGCAACATTCAGTGTTCTATATGGATGGTAACATTGGGCAGTGTCATAACGATTAAATTAACACTTTTTAAGTTGTTTTTAAGTCCCCAACATCGACCCCTGCTTCATAATGTATGCATTCATATACTGGATAAAAGCATATGCTAAGAATGTAAGCATGTATCTGGTTCATCGGTAGCTACTGCAGTTACAGACGAATGCAGTTGTAATTGGGTTTTCTTAACATACATTTTGCCAGTGGTTCCAAAGATTTTAACGGGTAACTATTTTGCTGGTGCAAGAAACCGAGTGGATGACAAAGGCTACCAGATTAAGCTCCCGCGGACATTAAAAAACACTATAAAGCTGTCAATTCATGCTGGCAGAAATTACATCAAGTTGAGAAAATCTGAAGTTTATAAAGAACAATTTAATTTCATTATAGGCCTATAACTATCAAACCCATTTGCAAGCTTGTGATCTCAGGACCGCTTCTTGTTTTAAACCGTGGAAGTAAAAAATTCAGCCGGCTCAGTGCCCTAAATGTATGTCTGAAAAAATGGTGTGCTTGATCAGTATTTGGCTAATGAGTCATTCCATATCAAATCACCCAGTTTGAGAAATTTCCCAGGTCAGCCTTTCAGATTCTCCTGAAAAAAATTCCGATACCAAACTTATGGAGAAATCCCAAATATTAGGTCTGTATCTCTAATAGTTTTGAAACTATAACCTATTGACATTTTAATTCATTTTATGCATTTTGCCGAACGAGCCTTTCAGTCCAACTTCCGACATTCATAGCTCCTTTGATATAACATGTACAGCTTTGAAACTTCATGACTATAACTGACTTTGTCTGTAGAATTAAAAAATGCCACCAGATCAGGTGTACTTTTCCTTCTACAAGGTTCTGAAAATGGCTGAAAATTCTAAATGTAACAAAATGACACCCACTTTGAGAGCTTCTCACTCAAACAGTATGCTAGATAAAGCACTGAGTTTTTTTCTGTCATTTATAACATATTAGTAACATATTTATTACTGTTATATGAGTGTCAGAATACTTTTTAAAAATGTGCTCGGTTTACAAATTTCCTATTTACTATTACTATTTTCATGTCTTCATTTGACCATGTGGGCAGTCAACCATTTTCATATTTTTACCATTTATTTTTATATATCTGAAGATGATCTGACAAAAACATGGTGTTGTTGCTGAGCTTCCTTCTGGAGTTCTAATTTTTTTAATGCATATTAAATACTTGATATTGTATCAGTGTCACAAAGTGACATACAGTGAGCAAAAACTATTTGTTTGCTGAAATATTTACAAAATATTGTTTTTGTCAAATATGCAACATTCAAATGGTTCACATTTAGATATGAAAACATAAATTATTGTTGAAATTTTTTTTTGATAAAAGCATAAATCAGATTTATGCATTGAAAAGACAAAATTCATTTTTCTTTTATCAATAATGTTTTTAACTTTAGATATTACGTTTGTCACTATTATTGTGTTTTTGCTGTGATGTCACTGAAACATGTTGGTACTTGTCTCCTTGCAATTAACATCAGCAAAAAGTACATGATCTTGGGTAAGTATTGCTTAATGAATTAATCCTCACTTGCCCAGACATGTCAGAAAGATTTAGCAATTTTTTTCTTATATAAAAGCGAATGGATTTAGAATAATTATTATCAATCAGGTCATCAAGATGGAGACCAGTGCTTTATCTCAGTGTAATCTTGGAAATAGATTGGAAGATGAATGTCATAAAATGACTTATTCAAGAAAACAAGGATTTCTGAAATTTAGTTCATTTTCTGACGAGGACAAAGCGTTAATTCACTGGAGATCAGGAATTTCACTGGATGAGGATGACAGCATGTGTTTCCATCATGAACAAAATATGTTTAACACAGTATGAAAGCCTTCAAAGCTTTTGTGTTGATCCAAGAAGCATTCATAAGAAGACGATATCTCGTAAGTGCCATTTTAATATCTGATTGTCTAAAAAAAGTTTATTTCATTTTAAGGGCATCAATTGTTAGTTGATGCATTTTTTCTGTTGTGTCAAATGCTTATTTGATAATATTTTCTCTTAAAACTTCAGTTAAAAAATCAAACAGTATGTGACAGTTATGAATTTTGTAATTAAACTTTGAATAATATGTTATGCATTTTGCTGGATCCCTCCGTTGTGTGAATAAAGATACAGCCAAAGGACTGGGCCTGATACCTGGACATAAACTGTGTTCTGCAGGGACCTTATAGGTGTTGGGGATCAAACGAAAGCTGATTACCAAGCTGATGAAGAAGCTGAACCAAGCACTATCCTTGATTCAGAAGCTTGATACATGATAAACTATAGAATTAAGGTATTACCAAAAAATTGTAACATTGTAATATTAAAAGCTATTTTGTGAAATGCTGACTTGTCACTATGAAAGTATTGACTACTGTCACTGCGAATCTGAATACTATTTACAATAATTGTTTATGTCCTGAAAAAAAAAGTTCTTGCTGTGATTATTTGTCCATTACTGATGATAATGCTTCAACATGTTTTTGACAATCACATTTTCACAATTTTTTATTAATTTATGAAAGGGTAGTATGTTCCTCTCATTAAAATAAGTCTATGTGGCAATTTTGAAACTGTGAACTATGTAATATTTGTGTTTTGGTTGAATTTGTACAGCAACAAGAGCATGACAGCTCATTCTTTAAAAAAAATATAACTCCAAAAGGAAGCTCAGCAACAACACCATATTTAAAAATATGAAAATGATGGTTAACTGCCCACATGCTCAAATGAGGACATGAAAATAGGCAAGTTTGAAAAAATTTGAAAATCGAGCACATTTAAATAAATTATCCTGACACTCCTATAACAGTAATAAATATGGTTACTGCATACACAAGGCCTATGTGTGATAAGTAACCAACTGAAGCACACATTTTAGGTTAAATATAATTGGGGAAATTCAAGTTTGAATAGTCTGAGATTCTGTGGAACGGTATTTCAATCTCCATGGGCATAACCACGATGATGTCATCCAGATATGTGAAAAGACTTCTACGGTAGGATACATCGTTGTATCCTTTCTCCTCCAATATTGGGACATTTGGGGGAGGGAGCTAGGCCACAAATATATGTTTTCGGGGCACAAGATATAAGTTGCTAGGGGAGGAAAGGTTGATACATTTTTCAAGTATTTGAACACACCCCAAGACAACCCAGGGCTCCCAGAGTTTTACAGTAAAAAGGCCACAGCATCTTTTTACATCTGGAGGTATCAAATATGGAATGACTCTGCTGTCATTAAAACTATGCCTATCCCCGTTGACTTCTCCTAAATATGTGATTTAGAACAGTGGTTCTCAAACTCAGTCTTGTTGAACCCTGTGTATATATGCTAGGTTTTGTTCCAACCGCAATTGTAATCCCAGAATTTTAACAAGCTCGGCCCTGTTTCCCAAAAGCATCTTAGAGTGTTTTGTGTTTGTACTTCATTAATTTTATGATTAAAATGATTAAATTTTACTGACATTACATTAAAAAAAAAAAATAGAGGGAGAAAGACAAAGAACAAATGACAAAAAAACAAACATGGAAAGTAATATAAATACAAAATAGCCTAAGATGATCTTTATCCAAAATCCTTTTGGGAAAAGGGGCCCAGTTCATTTTTCTTTATTATGTTATTCCTGTCTTGAGTAATCATTTACCCTCTTAAAGCACATTGTCAAAAATAGCTATGCCACGAATAAAAGTGCATTGAGGTAAATATTTTAACACAGATTAAAGACTGAGGTGAATCAAGAGCCTCATAATTAGTTAGTGACAGACATACCACTTACCCACCTCCTGGAAATGTAATGAAATGTAAGATGACAGTATCAATGTTATCAAATTTAAAATTACATTTTATGGAAATACCAAAAATGTGGATATACAGATAAGCCTGTCTTATTCCAAGATGCCAATCACATTCCACATTTGCTGGAGAAAATAATGCTTGGTGCTACACAAAACTCAAGCCTAAAAGCATTTAATCTGACGTGATGAGTGAACAGGCATGCATTTGTCTGGTAACCAGAGACGAGCAATCCTTATGTCACACAGACAGAATTAACTGTGCATTAGGCTGCAATAAAATTGAATGCTATTGAAAAACTGTGCTCATGCCATATGACCCCATGGTGATTGAGTGATGTTAATTAGCCTGTGTCATTGCCAACAGCTACTATACTACAATACAGCTACAATACTCTTACTAATTACTAATTTTTTGTCTGCACAACTAAGGAGATGTGTGTCCTCATCTCCTGCACCACAGTATTAAGTTTGCCTGGTAATGATCCCTCCTAACAAGCACTAGCCTCTGTTAGGTTTTGTTCACACTACAGTCGCTCCTCATTTTAGCGTTTCATCCAGTCAAATTCACATTTATTACAGTTATGAACAAGCGCGACAACTAGTAGTAATGAGTCCAAAATGTATCCTTTCTTCCTGTCGTTCCCTTCCCTTGCTTCAAGGGGGGAATCCCAAAAATGCCAGGATGAAATATGGCAGCCACACATGGGCCGAGTCTGAATACGACCCCTACACCAATTTGGGGACGCATATTTGAGTCCACTTTGTCAAAAAGCTTTTGAGTGGGCGACTTTTTCTCACAAATTGGCGCACTTAAAATATCAGGATGAAACCTTTATTTCCGGGGTTTTGTTGAGGGAATTCAGGAGCACATGCATCTGCAGAACGCTGCACTCATCCGACAATTTCAGTAAGTAACCTGAAAGTAAAAGCGTAAAAAACATATAGTGTATATGGTATAAAATAGGTTCATATTACAACATACTCTTTTTTATTTTTGTTAATTCTATCTTCATTCATAATCTACACTTTGTAACAAAAACGGAATTAGCGCGTCCATGTTTGTTGACATTGAAGATCCCATTTAGGCTACACTTGTGCGATAATTTAAATGCGAGATTTACATTCAGAGCAAATGCCGCACTATTAAAAACTTACTTGACAGCGTTGTAAATACAGGAGCCAGTTCTGTTAATCGTTCATACTTGTAAGAACTCATACTTGTAAGAGTTCTCAGTGTTCTTTTTTTTTTTTTTTAATTTAGCCATTTGGATAGATTTGGAGACACTGATGGTGTATATATTTTTCATCAGAGATCTTTAGTCGTTCTGCATATCATCTTCAGATTTTGCACACTTGTGAGCATTGAGTTCATGATCCAGGCAATGTATAGATTTATCTGCTTCACTTATGTAGCTCTCAGTATTTTGTTGCAAACTAAAGAAAAACAGTTTGCCTTTTTCCAAAGTTTTTGCATTTGTGGCACTTTATTTTGACTTCAATTATAAAAATAAACAAATCTAAGTTTGTATTGTCATGCTCACACCTGGAGTTATAAAACCTTAAATGGAGCACCCCCTAAATAAGTGACAATTGACCAAATCTGCCATCTGCACGAAGGTGGGCCCCAATAGCCCAGTTTCCAGGTTCATTCTCTCTTTTAAAGCACTGAGCGGCATGGATAGAGAGCCGCAGACATACTGCAACAATCCTTCACAGATCGATGCTGTGACTGCAAGCTGCGATTCTCTCATAAAACACCCTGTCACAAATCCAGCCTACTCCATTTCCACTGCTGAATGTGTGCTGTGTACAAGCACGGAGGAGGGCCCTGTTACTGGCTCAGAGACTGAGAGGAAAAAGGATTGACCTGTTAAAATACAGGATCATGATGACCATATATACTGCAATACTCAATGTTCAGTTCTGTGTGGTGTATATAATTCTATATAGTCGTCATTGATGATACATCAATTGTACACTGCTATTACATTGCAAGATTGTAGATGTGTTGAGGGATTGTTGTATTTTGATATCACTTGGCTTAGAGGTGCAGAGGGACAGTGAGTAGCTCTATGAGAGTAGCCTCTCCCTATCAATGACGGACATGTTTGAACACGTGAAAGTTTTGTTTGAACATTTACAAGTTATTTCTTATGTGTGGCAGCCTCTGGAGGTCTAACTAGGCCCTATATTTATTAACAAAATTTTATATATTTACATGACAATTTGAATTTAGAAATGTAGGTGAATGGTAGATTTGATACTTAGGAATATGATTCTGGTGTTAACTCAATTTTGACCGGATATGATTTTGTTATGTTTTTTGCCTCTCCTCTGAAATGGTTGGTTGCGAGACATGTACAGTGAGCACAATAATTAATTGGACAGTGACACATTTTTTGTTACTGTGGTTCAGTACTCTAGAACTTTGAGTTTGAAAGGATACAATGACAATGAGGTTGAAGCGCAGACTGTTAGCTTTAATTTGAGGGTATTGTCATCACTTTTGGATTAACCATTTAAAAATTATAGAACCTTTTGTACATAACCCCCCACCCCCCACACTTCAGGGCATCAAAAAATATTGGACAGTTCAACATAATGTAAAATAAAGTAATCATTTTTAATATTTGGTCGCATATCCTTTGCATGCAATGACTTCCTAATGTCTGTGACCCAACAATATATAAAAAACTCTTGATATCCTATTGCCTTGTACTCTTACAAGCAAAAGTATAACTCTGCATTTTAATGGATCTCTACGGGAATTGGGGGTTGGGACTAGATTTAGCTGTAAATTATGCTGGAACAGTATGGAATACATGGTTGGTGAAATGGCTATAAGTCATCAAGTGTCTTAGGTATCAAATGAGCCTGAAACCATCACTCTGCTGCCAGATATGCAGTAGATATGTATGGATTAATTGAGGGGCTGTTTCTCCTGAATTTTTTTTATTGAACTCTATGGAAAAATAAGTCAGGAGAAGAAACCATTCAAGTTAACCCTTCATATTGTCGGCATGTACAGTTCAACTTTGTGCACAAGCAGGTCTGTTTCGCAAGGTGTAAATCGCTTTTTTCACAGTCTTAATAATCCTTCATCATATGTGATGGACTACACAAATATAACAATTTTATACAATAGTTCCTGGTTTGTGGGTGTACTTTATGATGAGAAAGGACAGCATTCACAGCAAAATGGTTAAAGCCAATTTTCTCATTAATTAAACATTCCTAAATATGCGAGTATATTTACGTACGAAAGGTTGTCATGGTTTGTGGGTTATTATTTTTTTTCCTTTAGGGTTCTCGTTCTGGTTTTCCTATTTTGAGAATCTATTGGATTTTTTCCGCGTTCTGTTTCTAGTTTTGGTTTTCCCCCTCTCGTTATTCGTTTCACCTGTGCCTCTACCTGCAGGGTATTTAAGTTCTTCACTTTCGCGTCCCGGTGCTTCCTTGTCATTCGACATTGCATTGAGCCAGGTATAGCAAGGTACTAGCGACCTTGTGATATTAAACGCTGTTTATGTTCACGAGGGAATTGCTATTTAGTTATTTTCAGGTAAAGATATTATTCCTCCAGTTAGCGTTTCTGTGCTATTTATTTTGCCTTTTGCTGTTCTCACGGAGAGTTTTTTTTTTATTGGTTTCGTTTTTGTTTTACGTTCTCTGGCCGCCTTCGCTTACATGCCAAAGTGTTCTTTTCTTTTCTAAATTTCCCGGTTTAGCTCCAGTATTGAGCTCGGGAGACTTAGTTTGGTTACACTTGTGTATTCGAGTTCACCCTATTTTTGTGGGTTGATTTTCATTTGTCTGTTTAGCTACAAGGAATTATTTTTCTGTCTTTTTTTTTCCGGAGAATTTTAGTTCATTCTTCCTTGTTGGTCTTCACTTGCATGAGTGACTTGTTCTGATTCCCCTACCTTCGCGTTTGATTATCCGCGACTGGAAACCATCACAAAAGTAGTACGAAAAATGTATACTGGATTCATCAAACCGTGTGGGAAAGGCATATTTGTTCGCATTCCATGCGTATGTTAATACATGCCGATTCATCGTAAATGACAAGCGTGTTCACCTTATTTTGCGATTAGCATAAGTCTACAACCATGAATTACCTTATATGGAAGTTGTCACTTCAATTTAAAGGTGCATACAAAGTCAAAATGTCCAAAAAAAAGCTAAATAAATAGTTTTTTCGACACTGAAATAAAAGTGTTAAATCAAGGGAATTTTTTTCTTCTTCTTTTGTCCGTAAATAGTAACGTAGCCTACAAGGTAAAGTAAAAAGACCTGGCAGGATATAACATACAGAATTTTCCGTCACACAAACTGTTACAGTTCAAGCCTGTCTGTATCGGACAAGCGCATTTCCTCCATCTGCCAAGATGTCTTTCTCGCAGCCTGGAAATAAATAAATAAATTGTATCATTTTGTTGGTGTTCTGTGCATGTGAGAGGTGGTTTGAAATCCCCGATCGACCTTGTAATGCAAAGAGGTAGTTGCCACATTAAACAGCAATTTGACATATATCAATAAGCCAACCGTCTCTCACCGCAGAAGAATGAAGCTGTCATGGTTCAGGACGTTGAGCAATACATTTCACATTACATATGAGCTGCACAGATGTGATAGCCCTTTCTATACATATATGCAAATGTATCTTCGAATGGAGCCTTGAGGCTACATTTGTGCAGTACAGTTACAGCACCAATAACATTGGGCAGGTTGGCAATTTCATAAGCATTTGGATTTGGAATAGTTAGTTAGCTAAAGTGTTTATTTTTTTCCACTTTCCTTATCCCTATTCCAATTTTATCCCTATACCAATCTTTCACCTTTTTATCCATCCCTCCGTGGTGCTAGCTAGTGACATTAGCTTGCTCCTTGCACAGCTCAGCATGGAAACGAACAAATCACTGTTACGACTGTCGGTATAGTCGCGACAAACGGTAGACAACACAACAATGTATAGTTTAAACAATTAAATCATTTATTAAACAAAGGATAATAATTTTTTTGTAGGAGTGCAAATGTTGCGTTTTTATGAGAACTATGTATGGATGCGTGTGCGTAAAAAGTGAGATGTGAATGTCCAAAGCCAAAACAACCAATAAAAAACCCAGGACCACCCAGGACCACCGAGTACCGCCCAGTACCACCCAGTACCACAGCCAGGTGCAGGAGGAGAACCCCACAAATGCCAGGCACCAGAAAGCCATAGGGCTACTTTTATAGGCTATGCCCCAGGTGCTCCCAAATAGGAAGAGGGCATAAAGGCATACAACCTCACAGCCTGGCCGGTTACTGCAACTGCCAAATTGGTGTACTGCTCATTCGTCAGATAATAATCTAAACTAATAGATAGTTAAGATTTTCCCAAATTAACCATGTCTTGGAAATGGTTTTGAATTGTTCAGTAACAAAAATAGACGAGAACCATTATCCACCAAAGTACTTAGTTGCCATGCACGTATTTTTCGTTCGATTAGCAACCAAAATGAATGGGCCTTTTAAAATATTGTGCAGATATTATTATGTAACTCCTGTACTTAGAACATTTGAAAGCCAACAAAATCTTTATTGTGCACATGTACATTATCTTGACAAACAAATACAAATAAATACATATTTTATGACTAGAATATGTACTTGTAGAAATCAACAATCACAACAAGCTGTTACGTTATTTTTATATATAACTGTAAGAACAAATATGATGTCATAGTCTGTCATTTGGATATCTGTGTAACCATACAATGCATTACATTTATTTGGCAGATCTGGAATCTTTGTGAAAATGGACATAGCCAATGAGAGCGGAAGAGAGGAACCTTTCAACCACAATGCGTACTTCGTAGCTACCATGCTGGAACCCCAGTTTGGCCTCAGCTGGGTGGATCTGGACGTTACCAATGGGGAAAGTGCAACATCACTGAATAAGTTTAGAGAGGAACTGAAGAAGGCACTCACAGATTAATATACACTTTTATACAATTATCTTTTTCATTTAGAAAAATATTCTCATGTCATTGCAAAGTGAACTAACCCAACCATTTTGTTTGTTTGTTTTTGTGTTTTTTTCCAGATACTTTTATCTCAGAGGTGGAAAACATCATGGACAGTGGAGGAGATACACCTGACTCAGGGGCCACTGCTGTGGATC
Source organism: Ilyophis sp. 1 JC-2022 (assembly GCA_022702515.1). NCBI lineage: Eukaryota > Metazoa > Chordata > Actinopteri > Anguilliformes > Synaphobranchidae > Ilyophis > Ilyophis sp. 1 JC-2022. Next base: position 75,167,515 of record CM040396.1, read on the forward strand.
CAGCCAGTGACTCGCCACCAGTCAAATGTCCTCGCCTTCTGTCCCGCTACAAGGCCCACAAGAAGCGCAGCTCAGTCCAGGATTCAAGTATTGCAACACAGACCAGCAAATACTTTGATGCCATCCAGGACACTGATATAGATGATGCACTTGTCTTTTGGACCAAAGACCATGACAGATTCCCACAACTCCACATGTTGGCACTTAAGGTGCTGTCCGTCCCTGCCTCCTCGGCACCAGTAGAGAGGGTTTTCAGTAGAGGAGGCATTATAATGAGACCCCATTGGGCTCGTTTAGGTCACAAAATTCTGCCATTTCTAAAATGTAACCAAACTCTATCATAACTCATTCAATGCCAGAGTGTTCTGGAATACTAAGCCTCTGCAGTGCCATGCCAATATGGCTGCCAGCATAAAACGTTTTTTGATTGATCCTGTCAATGTGCAAACTTCTAATAAAACATATAATTGTACCTATTCCAACATCATTTTTTGTTAATGAGGATAGATGGCACTAAATAGCACACCTTCTGGTTCAGTTCACTATTAGAACAATGTCAAACAATATTGATGGAAATCTAAATAATTTATTTTCAGTGCTTCTTGTTTTGGGTAACTTTTTACATTGGTGATATGTAATAATAGTGAAAACAGTTTCCCATAAAAATCTGCTCTTGCATAACTAGATATGTAAAAATGAACAATAAATCAATAAAACCACTATATACTTCTGTTGATTAACAGCATACTCTCGCATAGACATCATCGCATACTGTATCATCATACAGGTTACTTACTGTATAATTTACCTGTCAGTGGCTGATGTGACAATGTTGGGGAACTCATCTTAATTTAGCAGTATTTGACACTTCTGTTTCATTCTGCACACTTTCAAAAGGTCAGTGAAATGGAATTGTAGTGTTTCATTGCAAATAATTTACTTCTGTCATTGAGTACATACATCAGTATTTTCACAAAAATAATGCTTTCTTTATTAAAATTCCTAAATAATGCTTTCTGTGTTTTGAATTTTATCAGCGAAATGGTGTACATGTTGAGCCATCACTATGATGGTAGACCAACACAATTACAGTCATGGTCTTGAATTGGACTCGCATTGGTCTGGTCTCTGTCTTGTTCTTGGTCTCGGCCCCCCTCAGTCTTGGTCTTGACTCGGACTTGATACGCTCTGGTCTTTGTCTTGACTCGGTCTCGGTTTAGGTGGTCTCCACTACAACACTAGAGACGGGAAGAGTGAGAGCGAGAAAGAGGGAGAAACGTGCGGCCGTATTCAAACTTCTGACATTGTGTCTCGCAACGGGCATGGGGATGGTGCTCGTACAGGCAACGCTAACGAGAAACCCCATTTTGATGTTTTTGATGATCTGATCTAGAGTAATTTGGTGTAGACAATTTGCATATTGTCCAAAAAAACAATAAAGTATATAATGTTGAAGGGTAATATACATAATTCTAACAGGTAAAATGGTGATGAATGTCACTCATTAAATGGACAGCATTTGAGTAATCACCCCATTACAGGTGACTGATGTGTAGACATTTCCAAATGACAAGGCACAGAATAAAGTTTCCTCCAGACCTGTAGTAGGCAGTTTGATTCATGCTACTGAATTTGACTCCATTAGACTTCTGACTTGAATCGTGCTTTTATGTCTTGCTTCCCCACCACTCATGCAACAATTATACCCAGTTATTGTTTAATTTTAATGATGGATTCAATAATTATTTCAAAACCTTACATTGTAAAATGTATTGTATATCACTCTGAAAAACACATGCTCCCCATTACACTTCCCCTTATGATGGGGGAAGAATAATGCGGAATGTTCAATAGAGTCCAGCAACATTCCTCAATGGACTAAAAACATTTCCTGATTCACTACAAGCACCCAAAATTTCCACCACACTTCCCATTCTCTTGAGATGGTGAGAGGAACACACAGGGCCTAGTATGAATGCAGGGAATTATGGGTACCCTTGGCTTGAAATACTTCTTCTTCTTGAATGTGTACAGTGGAATTGAAGGGTATAGTAAGACTCGAGTCAAAATATCAAGAATGTACAGGTATGTTGGTCAAATGATTAACAGTTCATGTTTTCTGTAAGGCATGATAGTATGATAACAAACTCATTGGGTTAGAACACGGCAGCAAATCCTTTTATGATTCACTATGCTGTAACGGAAAACAAAACACAGAAACACAATGATTTTGTCGTCTAATCTATTTTCTAGTATGCATCAATTAAATTTTGTCTGAGAGTGCATATATCTGAATTATACAGTCAGTGTATCCTTGTTCAGAAAAATAAACATTCAAATTATAATGTAAATCCAATTTATTTTAATTACGCATGCATTTCTGTAATATGCACTTGTTCTGGGTGTAAACGGGTGCTTTAGAGCCGTTTCAATGCGGCTTCACACCACCGCACTCAGCTGACTTCATATGACTAAGCTATTGTTATCTCATTGTTTGTTTCTGTCCTCACATTTTTTTCACATAGATTCATTCAACTCTTCATGTCTTCTGAAAACATGATAGTCTGATTTATGTCCTGTGTTAAACTATAGTACTACTGGTACAGAAATAGATGGAAACACTCAGGAAAATGTACAAATCTTGTATACACCAATGAAACACATACAAATGTTTTCAAAATGGAGCGATAGTTACTTCAGTCCATACATACTTCCTAGCATGCATAATTCTGCCCATATTAGTGAACTGAACATGGCTGATTCCCATTGGCTTGAGAATTCATAAAATGCAACATTATTTCATCCTGGATTTGGCTCATATGGTGCTCAATGCTCCAGTAATGCCATTTTATATACTCTTTACCATATTTATTTAATTATTAGTATAAATTGAATATTTCAGTAGATACCAGAGAGGGATGCATTTTAAATGTGCTTTAATTTATTCAAAAGGCACAGTAAACCACAACGATTGGATACTGATGCAGAACTTAAAATGCCAATACTATATCTCGGCTTCAGACAATCTAGGTTGAAGATATTCTGAATTATCAATGTTTTTTTCTTCAAGCACATTCAAACATCTTAGTACATTAGGCTGCTATATTACAGTAAAGAAATAAGTGTGGTTGTGTGTGTGGTTGTGTGTGTGTGAGAAAGAGTGTGTGTGTGTGTGTGTGTGTGTGTGTGTGTGTGTTTGTGTGTGTGTGTGTGTGTTTGCATGTGTGTGTGTGAGTGAGAGAGAGAGAGTATGTGTGATTATGTGTATGTGTGTGTTTGTGTATGGTTTGGGTAATATATGAAATTAAACTTGTGGAATAATGGGCAGAGCCTCTTTCAGGGGAAGAATGCTACCCATCAGACAGCCCATTGCACTGTTGCTGAGGCAACTCCACAAACGAAATCAGCTCTGTCAGTGACATGCAGCAGACATGCAGCTGCCCACCTGTACAGCTAATATTGGGCTCTCACCCACACAAAACCCAGCAGATAAATACCTCACTGTCATCCTGAGTGTGTGTGGAGGTAGGCCTACAAAGTAAACTGTCTTTATCAGTCCTTAGCATAGCCTATGTGACACGAGCTGGTAAAACAGTCTGCAAGTTGCACTTCTGCAATTCACAGGAGAGCGCAAAATAGAGACAAAAAACAATACAAAATGTTTTTTTTTTTCCATATAACGAAAGTTGAAGTGTTTTAGAAGTTGCTTAATATAATATACAAGGTATTTACGACATCTAAATATCTGTAATAAGTAACACAAATATGCTTGTTTAAAATCATGTTTGCCGGGGGACGGGCTTCAGAATGAGGGGACAGACTAATCAGCTGTTCATTAACACCTTCCTAATTTTGATTGGCTCAGAGTTTCGTATGCCTCACACAAACTCACATGGCCTCTGTTTACTTACTTGCTTAAAAAAATTTAAACTATGAAAATGTTGCTACTACTATGAACTGTAACGGCGTTGGACGTTGACAATGTTTTTAAGATCAATTGCTATGGTGTCAGTGGATCCACGACAAAAGTTCAAATTGACTGCAAATTCCAACAGAGGTGAAAGGAGAATTCACAGCACCGGGACTCTTGTAGTCAAAAATATAAATTGAGAATGAACACGGCGACATGCTTATTTCAGCAACTAGGCTATTGACATGTATTAGCGTAATGGTTCCGAGCAAACAAAAGCACCAACTGAGAACAATAAGGTACACGATAGTACTGTCGTTTTTGCCATCTATCTATCTTTATGTTAGCCTAACTTATCTGTCTGTTAGTCGAGGGCTGTGTCCGAAACAGAGCCTGATCTATTGCGTCCTGTGTACTACCGTGTAGGCTAACGCTAATGTAAAGTTACTGCTTACTACTGACATAACGATACAGTAAGTTACACAAACAATATCCTCAATATTATTATCAGCGAAAACCTGGAAATAAGTATAGTATCCTGGGATTTAAAGTACACTATATTTAGAGAACATTTTGCCTACTTAACAACTTTATCATCCAGTGTAAACTACTAGCAGACACAATAGTAGGCTCTAGAACGGCGTTGATTCAGGCAAAGTCTTTGTTCAGCACAAACAAAGCCTTTACTGACTAAGCTAACAGTTAGCCATCTAGCTTGCCATGTGTCCAAACAATGTATCATTTGCAAGCATGTTTGTTGTGATATAGCATCAGTCTATCTTTGTTTAACGCAAACCAAGCTTTTCCAGTTGACAGTTAGCTATCTAGCTAACCGCATATCCAAATAATGTATCATACATAACCACTGCCAGCTAGCTTGGTTACAAAGGCATGGGGGGTATTTCACACAGCAGGGTTACTCAATTAGCTGGATAGTTTCTGCTTTGTGAAATACCGCCCAGGTTTGCTCATGGTATTCAAACTTCACAACAGCTCAGAACAAGACTCTCTGTTTGTAGATTCACTTCGACTACATCTCTCCAGATGCATAGGACATTAGAGCTGAGCATTGAACACTGTGCTAATTCCAATCTGACCACAGCAGGACCCTGCTACTGCACACTTTAAACTAGACTCTGGACTTTAAATACACCATTATAGTTTAAATGTTAATGTTTTATTTTAATGTTGTCACTTGCATTATTTTTGAATTTTTCATTATCTACCAAATGGTTTAGTGGCCATGTGTCCACACTTTCACAAATTAGGAGCCTATTGATTCACCTCAGCCTTTATTTTGATCAGTTAAAAAAACTTTTGCTACTGCTTTATGTAATTGTTTGTAATATAGCACAATGTGAACATGGTACTATTTCTGACATAGTGTGGCTTAAGAGGGTAAATGATCTCTCTAACCATGAAAAGTTCCTAATTAAGAAAAAAGTATGGGATTGCAGCAGAGTTGGGACAATTGTGGTTGTATTCTGCCTTAGCTACAGCTGACAACCAGCAGTGACAGATACTGACAGATACCCAAGGGGGGGAGTGGTTAGACAGCTGCTGTTCACGCCCATTAAGTTTGCCAGCCTGAGGTGTGAATCATTGCAAATCTTTGAGAGCTGTTTTCTCAGGAAAGCATTGTAAGGTGTACCAACATTCAAATAAGCATATATTTTTCAAATATTTGCATATTGCAGTGTATGAGCCATCATGTCAAAGCTCTGGATTTGTACTTTCATAAACTATCAAAAACTGAAAAATGACCCCGTGCTGCTTGTGGACTGTTTTACCAGCACCAGTCACATATTATCTCACACCTGTTTAAAAAAATTAATAAAATAAAAAATAAAGAAATTGATGCATGCATCATCTAATATTTATTATGCATTTTAGCTATCTATATTTAGTTCATGAAGCTGGTAAATTAAATCGAAAAATTTAGAGGGCAATCTTTCCAACATCCATAATCATAAGTATTGAAAGAGTTCTCTAATGCTATGGTTACTATTTTATTATATACAATTCTTCTGCATGTAATGAAATAGCATTACTATTATAATACAACAGCAGCAAATCTAATCATGCATAAAGGTGTCACCTACACCTTAGAATACGATGCATCAACTAAATTACATTGCATACATTATGCCATTTAGCAGACAATCTTATCCAGAGAGACTAACACAGTTTATTTATTTATTTTTATACATACAATCCAGTTATGCAGCTGGTACCTTGCTTAATGTGTAAGAACCAGATAATTTAAAATGCTGGAGATTCAAAAAATGTGAAAGAACAATGACTAGTATATAATTACGTAATCATAAAGTATATGAATATTATATAAATGTTGGATATCGATATATAAGAAGTGTTTTCAGTACTGCTTTCGCCCCGCCTCCAACATTTTTTGTATTTCATAAAATAAAGTTTTTGTCAAAACGCTGACGTCATACGTGGTACTGTCAACATTCTTCAGCAGCTTCCCAATGCAGCACGTGAAGAGAAATTGATGAACAGAAATATAGATGACACCAAGCGAGAAAGAAAGATAAAGACAGAAAGAGAAAATTCAGTGAGGAATGGAAAAGAGCCTACATGGTTAAACTACGAACAATAGAAGAAGTTGTAAGAACGCACCCCCCAAAAAAAGGATGCTGAATAGCAGCACATTAAATTAGATGTTTAAAGAAATTACACTGCACCCTGATGAAGGTATACTGCCGAAACAGGTTGGTGACTTGACAATAAAAACTTTGCCCGGATGAACCAGCAAATCAGGCGCATAGATGCAGTACAACGAGACCGGATGATCAGAATCTTCGGTGTAATATGCCAATTGTCATTCTCGCTCATAATCATGCAGATTTCTGATCGTTCCCTCAGCTCCTTGAAATCTACAAAAAGTCGGGAGACTGCATGGTATTTGAGTGACAAAAAAGTTTTGGTTTCCTTAACGTTAATTGTCGATTAATTGAACTAGGGTTAGCTAACGTTAACTCTGCTTATACGTGACCTCGGTAGCTAGCTAGTAGCTTAACTCACTGCATTAACTTAACTTTAGTTTGCTATTGTTATGCATCTCAGTCTTAGTTAGCTAGTTAGCTAACATTATCTCTAGGCTATGTAATATGTTTGGGCCACCAGGTGCATTATCTGGTGCTTACTCTTTAAGGGTACAACAGCTATGCCCCAGCTGGGAATGGAACTCGCAATATTGGAGTTGCAGGGTCAGTTCCAAGCCCAGAAGTTGGTGTTCTGGAAGCAGTTTACAAAGGCAATGTCACATCCGGGAATGGAACCCACAGCCTCATAGTTACAAGGGAAGTGCATTTTCAATGTGCAACTGCTAACAGTAGCTCAGACGTTTTATCTGAACAGCCTTGTCATTCCAAGCCTCAATCACAGTTGTGTCCAATTAATGGGAGTAGATGATCTGGGACTGTCATAGAGAATGGAAGCTGTCTCCAGGCAATGGGGAGGGTGGGGTGCTTTTGTAAAACAACATCAAATAGAGGGCCAAGGGCATTCCACACAGCATCAATAAGGGATCATAATGTACAAAAGAAAGATGAACTATGACAATGTCCACTCTCAGAAGAGTACTCCAAAGATTTACACTATACAAGATCACATGACCAGTGAAGAACAGGGCCACTAACTGGCCGGTCAGCGGAGTACAGCAGTAGGAGCAGATAACATGCCATTCAATATTTTAAAAGCTGACGTTAATGCATTTGCACATGTCCAGTGTACTCAGTGAAATAAGATATGGGCCACAGAGGAAATCCTGGCTTAATGGAAGACAAGCAGCTTCAAATCTGAATTTCAACGAAAGGTAACATTAAGAGCTGATTATGTTCCTGTCAATTCACACTAACATACATTGCCAGATACAGTTCAGAGTCCAAAGCCTACCTGCCTGCAACAACAATTAATGAACGAATGAACAAAAGGGAGAGTGTTGAGCAGTGCAAAAAATTATCCCCTTTACTTAACCAATAGACTTTGCAAAAACATTCAATAGTTCAGACAGAAAACTGAAGCTATTATAGAAAAGGACACATTGTGAAATACTCATGAAGTGCTTAATCTGATAAATTGTTTAACCTTGTGGATGACTCCTCCCTTCCACTTTCTTCATTGTTTAAAAAACTGCCCTCTGGTAGAAGATTAAAGATCTTACTGGCAGCGTGTTTGCTCTGCAATCGACATCCTCAATGGACTGATAGTGAGATGTGTGGTGCAGTCCTTAGGGCGGCAGAATATAATAGGCAACAGACGCAGATAGCAAAGATAAGCAATTCAAGCAATTCGGACTCCAAGAGCAAGTTTAGAGGCTTCTGCACCGGCCTGCTCCTCTAAGTACACTTTCCTTATTTTTGAATCCTGAAATGCATTGTTTTATTTGTGGGAATACGCAAAAAGATAGAATTGCTATAAAGCTTGCATGGGATTTATGTGCATTCTGCTGTCATATTTGCAATACACAACAACAGCATATTTTTCAAATTAGCACCTGTCAGCACATATAAATTCAAAGTGGGAAATATGACAAAATGTCTATGATAGTTTTTTTTTATGGTTTGTGGGCATGGAGCATATTTTGGCAATTATTTCACAGTAACAAGTTCCTCCAGGCAATCCGGAGAGGAAGGTGTGCAGCATGACATGTAGTAGCATCGTCCCCCCCCCCCCCCCCCCAGCCCTCGTTTAGGCCTGACGGCCTCTTTCAGACCCGTCTCAGGCAGCCGTAATCAGCCTGATCAATGCCCCTATGCAGACTGCGCATTACTCACTACAGAAGAGGAGGTCTGCAGGAGACCGAGGGAGGAACATGCACCCAGGGAGCCAAGGAGCAGATGTGAGGTCACCTCCCTCCCTCCCTCCCTCCTTCCACATGTAAACCTCACAATGACAATTTCTCTGATAAAAAATTTATTAGACCAGTTTTTGTTTCTGCCATGACCGTTTTGTTTCAGACAATCGCATATACTATTGTGTTTCATGCAGAACATTTTGAGGTGGAACTTAATCTTTGGATATTTCAAATGCAGGCAAAAAAATAATAATTCTGCTCGCAAGGCTCACTAAAGCTGAATGAAAAGCCATTTACAGACATTTCTGCGCATAAGTCTAAATAAACCCTACTCAGCTGCACGCATTTTTTAAAAATAGTAATAAAGATGGGTAGTACCAGTCTGGGTAGGCTAAAACATGGTGGGCTTGCTTGAACAGTCACGTGGGTGAAACTTCTGTCAGCGGGGATGTGTGTTTTGTATTTTTAATATGGCCCAAGTAAAATACTAATTTGGCCAGCCAAATTTCAGATGTAAAAATGTACAGGTATTTACCAAATTGGATACTCAGATTTGATCAGGCGAATTGGTTGAAACAAAATCCAGCATACACACAGCTCTTCAGGGATAGAGGCTGGTACTCCTGGCTTGCTCAATCACTAAATATTGTATGAACTGTAGGCCTATCACTTAGAATAGAATAGTATAACTTTTATTTCCCTTTCGGGAACTTCAGTTGTAGCCCCAGCAACAACAAAAAAGACAGACAGTGGGGCAGACCCACAACACACAAACAAACATCAAATAAAGACATACAATAGAATCATTGCATTAATCAAGTGACTTAAGTGAAAAATGTGAAGTGCGAAAAATTTCCATCCGCTTCCCCGTACCACAACAGACACATAACACATGAAAAAAATAAAAGCCCGACACAACAAAACAAATTCAAATGAGCAAACGCGTACACAAGAGACAGCTGGACTACATGTCGCCATTACAGAGCCACGTGACGTATGACATGGTTGTATGCGCATGATGTTGGATGAGGGCTGCTTCCACACTTTGGCCACTGTGGGAGACTTTCAGCTCTTGGACAGCAGCAGCCACCAAATCCCAAGCATTTGTGCACATTGCCGAGGTGGTGTTATAATCACCCACGCTGTTGTTCGCTGACTTGGCCAGGCCTGTCTGTTATAAAGATACTAGAACGACCTACAAGAGCACACGTCTTTTGGGATTTGTGCTTTTAAAATTATTTTCTTTTAACATAGCCTTCAAAAATGACCAAAGACCATCATTTATTTATGTTTGGTCCAGGGGGGGGAAGATAACAGCAAATGTGTTTTCCCAGGAGGTTTCTGATCCCACATTTGCTTAGCCTCAACTATGAGAAGGGTATAGGGTGGTATGGCTGCTTAGCTTCAGCCATGAGAAGGGTAAATGGTGGTACGGCTGCTTAGCTTCAGCCATGAGAAGGGTAAATGGTGGTACGGCTGCTTAGCTTCAGCCATGAGAAGGGTAAATGGTGGTACGGCTGCTTAGCTTCAGCCATGAGAAGGGTAAATGGTGGTATGGCTGCTTAGCTTCAGCCATGAGGAGGTTAAATGGTGGTATGGCTGCTTAGCTTCAGCCATGAGGAGGTTAAATGGTGGTATGGCTGCTTAGCTTCAGCCATGAGGAGGTTAAATGGTGGTATAGCTGCTTGCCAAACTGGTTAACCATTCCATTAACTATAATACAGCAGTGATGCAGCAGGACTATGTGTGCCTATGGAGGTAAATTTTGCCAATAATGTGTTATCTGAGTAAATAGAAGAAAACACTGATGTCTTATGTGCACAATGGACACTAATACAGAGGTGCAGGCTCCCATTGAAGAGGTTAAAGAATGCAGCGTTACCAGATCAACATTCAATCCTGAGGCATTTGGGCCTGGAGAGGGGCCTTTATTTAACATGGAATGTTTTGTTCTTCACTGCCCACAGCCCTTATCTCTAATGCCTTCCTATTTCAACAACTTCTGTAGACCCTGACTATTTATTATCATTAATGAGCCGCTCGCCGGCATCGTCCTTCAGGCCATTAGGAATGGACGTGAATGGTGGGGAAAGAGGCTAATTAGCGCTGCTCTGACAGCCGCTGCTGATCCTGGGGAAGCCAATCCTCAGAGGGGACTGACACCACATCTCCACATCGCCACGTGGGTGGCACCGCACTGCAGACTCACAGACACACGCAGCACCTCACACTCACATAGTACACAGCACTGCACTGCGCACTCATACACACACACACACACCACACTGCAGACTCACAGACACACACAACACTGCACTGCACACACACACACACATACAGACACACAGCACTGCAGCCTCACAGACACACACTGCACACTCACAGACACACACAACACTGCACTGCACACTTACAGACACACACAGCACTTCACACTCACAGACACAAGCAGCACCACACACAACACCTCACACTCACAGACACACAAAGCACTTCACACTCACAGACACACACAACACTGCACTGAGCACTCAGACACACTCAGCACCTCCCACAAACAGCACCACACACTCAGACACACACAGCACTTCAGACACAAACACACGCAGCACCACACACAACACCTCACACTCACAGACACACACAGCACCTCACACTCAGACACACACAACACTGCACTGCACACTCAGCACCTCACAGGAACAGCACCACACACACAGACATACACAGCACTACACACTCACAGACACACACAACATTGCACTTCACACTCACAGACACACACAACACTGCACTTCACATTCACAGACACACAAAACATTACACTGTACACTCACAGACACACACAGCACTGTTCACTTGCAGACACACACAGCAATGCAGACTCACAGACACACACAACACCTCACACTCACAGACACACACAGCACTGCACTTCTCACTCACAGAACACACAGTACCACACACCCACACTCACAGAACACACAGTACCACAGCACTGCACACTCACAGACACACACAGTGACACAGCAGTGGCTATGATGTCTCACAGAATGCAAAGAAGGATATATTATTTGAGGTGGGCAGTGTGGTCTGACACCTTTAGTGTATTAATAAGAAGAAGCTCCAGTGGTCAGACTGCCTCTCATCCAGGAAACCCGTGATGTAGTCTCTCTTCACAGTGAGCTCATCCAAACTCCCACCCACACTTTGCACATACACATGACTCAAAGTGCAAGCTTTTTTAACAATTAATTAATCATTTACAATATCTGTGCGTGAGAGTGCTCCAGAAATGATTTAAAAATATAAACGCAGCTGCCCATTTGAAGGATTCCTAACCACATAACATGAATTTATAGCAGGAGGATGGATGATGTGCTTCCTCCCGTATTGCAGTTTGCTTATGACTATGGCCATAATCCATCTCCATATTTCAGACAGCCCCAATCACAGCTTACAAGCCTTGACCTCCAAATGTTCTATGATAGGCAAATATAATGACTACTGGAGAGAATGCTATGCAAAACTGAATAGGTATAGTACATCACCTCACATAATCAGGAGAATATGACAATACTGCAAAGTATCAGACAATACATTTTATTCAATCAGTCAAATTTCAAGACAACTGCATTACACATCGTTCATTAAAAAATGCTAAAGAGTATTCACCATGAGTTTTAGATAATGACACAGTGGTTTAAATAACTGTTCTTTCACACAGTTGAGATACTGCTTTAACCTGAGGTAAAATCAACAAAAGAACACACATGTGCACACACACACACACACACACACACACACACGCACACATGCACATATTCAACAGTGTGTTTCTATTGGACAAGAAAAAGTGCACTATATTGTTTGTCTCCATTTTCTCAGTTGAAGTGGAGGCTGATTGTGGTTATTTGCATTGACAGGAAAGCACCATAAACATCCTTTCACACTCCTGACTGTTCCTAAGCAACACCAGTTGAGAAGGACAGAAGCAACAGACTGGTTTCTAAGCAGGCAGGGAGTGCTTGCTGTATTTTTAAATCATCATTTTTGTGGTGACCCTTATCTGCAGACTCTCCCAGTGAGATGTCTGTTCTGAGAACCAGCGTTATGTCATGGTTAAATCTGTAGGTTTGATTTCCAGGGGGGACTGTACTAATGATTGGGCATGGTACTTAACCAGTTGTCTGCCAAACAAATGTGATATGGAATAGCGTCATACAACTCTAACAGATTGCATATGATCCATACTGGATAAAAAACACTCCATCAGTGTAAAATGTTTGTTTGCACAAGGACATGGAAAATGGCCATTTTTGATCAGGGAGGTCAGGTGCCAGTTTCCACATTTTTCTCATGACAGTTAACAGTTGCCACTCTTTCAGCATCGGTATTTTGTAATGATTTCCTGAGGTAGCACATGCATAGACTACATATTATCTTCACCACAAACCAGGGTTAATAAAATAGTGTAAAACAACTCTCGGAAGTGCAGTTCAAGGAACTAAAACTGTCTGTAATGTTGCATTATTCATTATTGATGAACCACACTGTATTGTAGCTTTTTAATTGTCACAATTTTACTATTACTTAAATTAGAATGGTTGTGGACATGTGGCTGAAAACCTACATTATTGAAACACCAAAAAGTGTATTAATCATGTGTTCATGTTACTTTATGTTAACAAGGTTTTAAGTGGTGCAGTTTTTAGAATTCAGTCACTACTGTTTGAGCATGTAATGTGATTCAGTTATTATTTATAAAAGGTCATATCATAAAGCTGGTGGAAAAATACATTTAAAAAAATCTTAATTTGTTTATCGGTTCCCAGGTTATACGGATTCAAAACTACACAGCTGTTTGTGCTCCATCATTATGGAAATACATGCATTTGCTACAGGCTTTGCTACTAGGGGGGTTGGGCTGAGTGTTCATCTGAGAAGGAACTTAAGTTTTTGACTGACATCATTAATGGAAGAGTTTTACCCACCTTCAAAACACAGTCATTTCCCCAGTGATTAAATGTGTAGTTCTGAAAAGAGGATATATTGCAGTGATTCTCATCTCTTCCTGAAGACAAATGATCCAGAGTGACTAACACATCTTCAGTTAGTTACATGTCAACATATCCACTTGGATATATGCTGAAACCATTCTGATTACGAGTATATCGATCAAGGGGTAGAAGTCCATTATGTTTCTTAATGTGGCTATGGAACCTTCAATGGCCAATAGCAAAGCACTTATTGTAATGAATCATTTATTTTGTGATGAAGTAAATGAGAATGTTCTGGATTTGTGCCATGTTTCTTGCTCTTATAGAACTCTAATAAGATTTTCAGGAACTGTACGAGTGTCTTCAGTGTTTCTGGAGGAGGGGATAGGAGATAATGTAGGGGTTCCAAACCCTGGTCCTATGTATGCTGGTTTTTGTTCTAGCTAATAACTTAATCAGGTTATTGAAAATGTGTGTTTGATATCTTCCATAATATTTTGCTCTTACAGATTCCAACATGATTGAGGCTGAACCCATTCCATTTAGCTTTGTCTGGGAACTGTTCATTTTCTACATTAAAAAATAATAAAACAGCATAGTGAATTGATCAACATTCTGACAGATTACAAGTGGAAGGCAGACTATATACACCAGGGAAGTAATGACACGAAAAGGAATCAAGTGTGGGTGGGAGGAGTAAGGAGCTAGACACAGGTGAACACAATAGGAAACAATAATTCAATAACGAGGGGGAACAGAAGACACGGACTGGAATGCAGGCAAACACATAGATAGCACACGGCCTGGGATTAACAGGTAAACGAGTGCACAGCACAAGGGGTGGATTCTGAAAGTGGATACCGCTGAAGAGAGTTTAAGGAATAACAACAAATAGAGCATAGAGAATGACAGCTGCAGTGCGGAGCAAGAGAGTGATTTGTAATTAAGTGACGTTAGTACAAAATTCAAAATCTCCTATGTTAGTAAATGTGATTTGTTAGTTATATATATATATACACATTAATCTATTAGTTATCGTTAGTCTATAAATATAAACACAGTTAGTGTTGTTAGTTGGATTAATATATGTACAATAATAATTAGTTAAGAAAAAACAAAGACTTGAAATACAGGGGAAAACCTGCATGTACTGAAATGTGCAGACACGAATACAGGAAGTGGATTCTAGCATAACATGGAAACATAGACAGACAAGGGAACTGAAGTGGAGTGTCAAATGAGAACGTAACCAGTAATACTAATGAACACAAACAAACACATGTAAGGAAAATCACACACACCTATAGCTCACAACGAGGGAGCTGAAAAACACAAACAAGAAGAAAAGAAGACGGCGAAGAGAAACTGTCGAGGACAGGGAGACAGAGGTTCCGCAAAGGGACAGACAAAGGGTGGAAAATAACCTAGGCTAAGTTTCTAGTAAACTCTTAGACACCCGAAACAAGTCCCGTATAACAACAACAAGTCTAAGTGATACGGTCGTAACAAACTGTCAGTCCTTTACTGTGGATTACTGGCTTTCCTTGTGAAATGAATGATCATATGGAAGTGTCAAACAAAGCTGACGCAAGGTTTAAATAATGAAAGGAAATGCCGAACAGGTGAAAACACTGAGCAGAAAGAAAAATCAAAACACGAAATGGACAACGAAAACAAAAGGAAGAAACGCTACAAGAGCGCTCCCCAGGGAAGTGGCCAACAAGAGAAGAGCAGGCTGAGAAACCATGACAGACAGGGCAGTAATTGTGAGCATCTGTTGGATTAAGAGCGGGTTTATTACAGAGAGAAGAGTGAAATTGGACCGTGCTTCAAAACCACTGGCTGCTGTGAACATTGACGCATGGGACAATGTTGCAGAAAGATGGGCAAAGAGCTATTGCTACAGCCTATGAGATTGCTTTGTTGCTGAGGGTCTAGTGGAGAGAATAAAAGTATATATCAGTTGAGGTGGCTGTATTCACACCAACTGTCCCTAAGGTGCTGATCGAGTGTCCTTCATATATCTCAACATGGCTGGCATGCTAGTTACAAAGGGATGGAGAGGGAATGTAAATGCATTCTCTGTCACTAAAATCAATAACTAAGATTTCGATTTGCCTGGAGGAGCTGAAGAAGCAGATTGGTTGGTGGTAGTTTGGACAGTTAGCAATAGCAACTCAATCAGGTAATGTGTTCTGTCAAATAAATCTTTACAAGTTCTGTCTCTTCTGAATAGGAAGGCAAGGTAACACCATCACTTCTTGGGGTTAGCTTTATTGTACACAGCAGAAAGGGAGGCGTCCCCTACTTTACTATGGACCAGGAAAACAATTCACTTAAAAATCTGTATTTGTTTTTTTTAAATAGCCTGTTTCATTGACTAAGAGGCTATATGAATATGGGAACATGTGGGTGTATAACTGTCTGCTGGCTATGGCACAGAAGTGAGAGTATACCAATGTAGTATTGTGGCAAGTGTATGTATATAACTAGTATGGAATTATGACACGGGTATGTGTGTAATAGAAACGTCTCTGGTATTGTGGGGAAATGTGTGTATAAGACTTATGGCATTGTGGGTTGCGTCTGTATATCCAGCCACAGTGGAATTGTGGGTACATGACATGTGTATCACCAGGCACTATTGTATTGTGGGTACTAAATATATGTATTGTTGTGGTATTGTTGGTACAGGTGTGTGTATTGCTAACTACAGCAAATTAAAAAAATACGACTGAATTGTGGGTACATGTACATGTCCTGCTGACCACTGTAAGAACTTGTTTAATTACTCAATTTTCCCCTCTTGCTAAAAATTAGCAGAACACACAAACCCTATGGAGAATTATTTATATGTGTGTTTTTTTTTCTGTTGCATACATTTGAGCATGTCTACTGTATAACCGTGCTATGTGGTTCTAAAAAAAAAAACTGCTCTGTAAAATTTTGACAGTGATTTTATTACAGAGTGATAATGTATTTTGAATTATTTTAATATACTATAGCTATGACTTTTTTGAGTGCATCTTGAATTCCACTACAACTCAATTATTTACATCAAACACATTATTTTTCCAAACTCTATTCATTAGCAATAGACATAATACGTTGTTGAATTTTGATAGTATATGTTTATTTCAAATGGAAACATTATTAATATAATGCTAGCCTTTTTATATTGAAAGGCATGATTGTGTATGCTACCTGGAATTTATTACAGGTTTTCTTGACAGCAATAGACCCGTTGGTTGCAGAACATTACAGTGCATCAGTGAAATGTAATTTAAGCGGAACATAAGCATTGTTTCTCTAAAACATTCTGGTAAACTCAAAAGCTAGTAGCGTCTATAAACAAGTTTTACTACTACAATAATAATTATAATAAAAAATGACAAATAATAAATCAATACTTCAAGCTCACAGTTCACTACCAATCTTGACAACATCATTGTTACGTTCCCTAGGAAGACCCAGACGCAGACCACAGAATAATTCCAAAGGGGTAGTTTATTGTCCGTTCCTTAAATCAAGCCAGGTAGTCAGAGATAGCGAGGTACAAAAACGACAGGCAATAGAATAGTGAGACAATCCAAAAATCAGAAAACCAAAAAAAATCAAAAAGCTAAAGTACAAAAGGGCTAGGCAGGAGAATAGTCAAAAACAAAAGCTAGGTCGTAAACGGTAATCAAAACAAGGCAGGCAAGGGCAAGGCAAAAGAATGGTCGGAATGCAAGGTTGTCTCAGGAAAAACTATCAAATCACTGGCTAGGAAAAAGGCGTAGACACAGGATGAGTAGATCAACGTTCTGACAAAGGACTGAAGAGAACACAGGGATTAAATACACAGGTAACTAATGACACAAGAGGAATCAGGTGTGTGAGAGGGAGGGACTCCAAACGAGAAACAATGAGGATACATTGGGCGGATAATCAATCACGTAGACAACTAGGGAAAACGCGGACTGGATTGCAAACATATGGTGGTACAGGATGAGTCTTGTGAAAGTCTTTGAGTAAGTCCTTGTCCAAAACGAATCGTGAAGGAATCCATGATCTTTCCTCGGGACCGTAACCTTCCCAGTCGACCAGGTACTGAAGGCCACGGCCCCGACGACGAACGTCCAACACCTCAGCAACGGTGTAAGTCTCTCCGCCGTCGATGATTCGGGAGGGTGGCAGGGGATCAGGTTCGGGACAAAGGGGGTGGGTTACAACAGGTTTGATTCTTGATACATGGAACGTGGGGTGTATTCTCCGCATAGTAGCGGGGAGTTTGAGTCGAACTGCCGTGGGACTGATGACCCTTAGCACTGGGAAGGGACCCAAATACCGGGGGGCTAGCTTACGTGACGCAACTCTGAGGGGAATGTCCTTGGCAGAAAGCCACACCTTCTGACCCACCCGGTACTGGGGAGCCTTGGCTCGGTGGCGGTCCGCCGCCTCCTTCATCCGGGCACTGGCTCTGGTAAGGTTAATGCGAGTAGTTCTCCAGGTTCTGGCACAGCGCCGGATGAAGGCCTCGGCGGACGGAACCCCCACCTCCGCTTCCTGGCTAGGAAATAGAGGGGGTTGGTAACCTAGGGTACATTCAAATGGAGAAAGTTTGGTGGCAGATGAAGTGTGACAGTTAATAGCGTACTCGGCCCAGGGTAACTGCGAACTCCAGGTGGTGGGATTCCTAGAACACAGGCATCTAAGCACTGTCTCAAGACACTGATTAGCTCGCTCAGTCTGGCCGTTAGATTGAGGGTGGAAACCGGATGTGAGACTGGTGGTAGTGCCGAGTAACCTGCAGAAAGCTCTCCAAAACCGTGCTATAAACTGTGGCCCTCTATCGGAGACAATGTCGGTGGGAATCCCGTGCAATCTCACCACGTGTTGTATGAGAAGATTAGAGGTTTCCTTAGCGGAAGGGAGTTTGGTGAGGGGAACGAAGTGAACAGCCTTAGAAAATCGGTCTACAATGGTGAGGATAGTGGTGTAGTGATTGGAGGAAGGTAAACCTGTGACAAAATCGAGTGCAATATGAGACCAGGGACGGTGAGGAATGGGAAGTGGTTGAAGCTCACCGTGAGGAGGTTGGTGAGATGTCTTGTTCTGTGCACAGACTGAGCAGGCGGAGACAAATGAGGCGACGTCTTGTCGGACCTCCGGCCACCAAAACTTGCGTAAAATAAATGTGATTGTACGATTGATACCTGGGTGGCCGGAGAGTCGCGACGAATGTCCCCACTGGAGCACCTGGGACCGAGCCGCTTCTGGAACATACATGCAATGGTTAGGACAGCGACTGGGAGTGGCCTCCCCATTCTGAGCACTCCTAACAATACCTTCTATGGGGAGGCTGATAGCATTAATGAAAACACTCTGGGGCAGGATGGTGTCTGGACAGGGGTCCTTAGATGAGGATTCAAAACGCCGGGAAAGGGCATCAGGCTTGGTATTCTTAGTCCCTGGCCGATAAGCCAGACAAGTCAAAGCGAGAGAAAAAGAGGGCCCATCTGGCCTGGCGGGAATTAAGTCTCTTGGCGGACTGTAAATATTCTAGATTCTTATGGTCCGTCCAGACCAAGAATGGTATCTGTGCTCCCTCCAGCCAGTGGCGCCACTCCTCTAAGGCCATTTTAACGGCCAGCAACTCCCGATTTCCAACGTCGTAGTTCTCCTCCGTGGGGGTGAGACGATGGGAAAAGAAGACACAAGGGTGTACCTTCTGATCCTCCGAGGATCGTTGAGATAGGATGGCCCCTACCCCCACGTTGGAGGCATCCACCTCTACGATGAACTGTACGGCCGGATCGGGGTAGCGTAGAATGGGGGCTGTGGTAAACAGTTCTTTAAGAAGAGAGAAGGCCTCCTCAGCCTTAGGGTTCCAGGCGAACTTCAGTTTGACTGAGGTGAGTGCTGTGAGAGGAGCCGCTACCGAGCTGTAGTTCCGAATGAATCGGCGGTAGAAATTGGCAAACCCTAGGAACCTTTGAAGTTCCTTCCGGTCTTCAGGGCGTGGCCACTCCAACACAGCCTTGGTCTTAGCTGGATCCATCCTGACTTGACCTTCCTCAATGATAAATCCCAGGAAAGTGGTAGATGACGTGGAGAACTCACATTTCTCCGCCTTGACAAAAAGACGATTCTCAAGGAGGCGACCCAGTACCTTGTGTACGTGTTTCTCATGCTCCTCCAGGCTCTGAGAGTAAATAAGAATATCGTCCAGGTAAACGTAAACAAACTGGTTGATCATGTCACCAAGAATATCGTTGACCAGGTTCTGGAAGACCGCGGGGGCATTAGTGAGCCCGAACGGCATCACCAGGTACTCCCAGTGTCCAGTGGGTGTATTGAAGGCTGTCTTCCATTCGTCGCCCTCACGAATCCGGACCAGATGGTAGGCGTTTCTGAGGTCCAGCTTTGTGAAGACGACGGCCTTCTGGAGCTGCTCGAAAGCAGTGGACATGAGCGGGAGTGGGTAACGGTTCTTCTCGGTGATGTCGTTCAGGCCCCGGTAGTCGATGCAGGGACGGAGAGACCCGTCCTTCTTCCCCACAAAAAAGAATCCTGCTCCAGCCGGAGAGGAAGAAGGGTGGATGATGCC
This sequence comes from Ilyophis sp. 1 JC-2022, assembly GCA_022702515.1. Lineage (NCBI taxonomy): Eukaryota > Metazoa > Chordata > Actinopteri > Anguilliformes > Synaphobranchidae > Ilyophis > Ilyophis sp. 1 JC-2022. The sequence goes on from CM040396.1 coordinate 75,187,836, forward strand.
AGCTGCCAATGACTCTGACAGGTACTTCTCCATGGCTTCCGTCTCGGGTCGGGACAGGGAAAACAGACGGCCTCTAGGCGGGGAAGTGCCAGGCCTCAGGTTTATGGCGCAGTCATAAGGGCGATGAGGAGGCAATGACGAAGCACGCGCCTTACAGAATACCTCCTTGAGGTCATGATACTTGACTGGAACCCCCTTCAGATCCGGGCTTTCTTCTGCAGGAGGCACAGGAACAGGTAAGTGGGCCTTCTGGAGACAGCTGACCGCACATGAGGGACTCCAGCCCACAATCTCATGTTTCCGCCAATCGATCTCTGGACAGTGACGGTTTAGCCAGGGATGGCCAAGGATCACCGGTGAGTGTGGAGAATCGATGATGTGGAGCTGAAGCTCCTCCTGATGGTTTCCGGAGACAAGTAGGTTGACAGGTAGGCTCTGCTGGGTAATCTCCGCGATCTGACCCCCACTGAGGGTGTGAGCTACTACTGGGCGCTCCAGTGGTGTAACAGGAACCCCCCAACGGGTCGCGGCCCCAACGTCCAGAAAATTGGCCTCAGCTCCGGAGTCGATAAGGGCAAGGGTCTTCTAGGTACTGGTGTCCCACTGAAGAGTGATGGGAACGCACGTGCGATTTCGGTTGGAGGAGTCGACTGGAATGACGCCCACTAGTGCTCCTCCGGCCACTAGTGAGCGTGATCTTTTACTGGACATTTATCCACAAAATGCCCAGTTTTGCCACAGTAAAGGCAAGCCCGGTCCTTGATGCGACGGGCCCTCTCCGCCGCCGATAACCTGGAGCGGTTAATCTCCATGTTCTCCTGTTCAGGTGAGTGGTGGTCTGGAGGTCTACTGGAGAGGGATGTAGTTGAGTCGACCTTGCTGCCGTGCTGGCTGAACTGAGGAGTATGCCTCCTCTGGAATGGCCGTTGCCGGTCTCGAAGGCGCGTATCCACCCTGATGGCCAAAGCGATGAGTTCGTCCAGACTGGAAGGGAGTTCTCGGGTCACGATCTCATCCACCACTTCTTCATTAAGTCCGTTGAGGAAGACATCAAACATTGACTTCTTGTTCCAGCCGCTGGATGTGGCTAGCGTCTGGAACTCGATGGCATAGTCAGATGCTGAATTTCTCCCCTGGCGGAATCGAAGCATCTCTCGGGCTGCCTCATGACCGTACTTAGAACGGTCAAACACTCTCTTCATCTCCTCCATGAAGTCCTCTGCCTGACTGCAGCACGGTAGACCCGCTTCCCAGGTGGCTGTTCCCCACTTCTTGGCACGCCCGGTAAGCTGAGTGATGATGTACGCTACACGGGCTTGCTCAGTGGGGAAGGTGTTAGGCTGTAGCTGAAACACCAACGTGCATTGTGTCAAGAATGGTCTGCACTCCCCTGGTTCCCCGTCGTACCGTTCCGGTGGAGGTAGGCGTGGCTCCCGGGTGAGAGGAGGTTGCACTGGTGGTGGTTGGGGTACGTTGGTGGGTGCAGAAGGGTGTCTGTTGGGCGCCATCTCCTTCATGTAGCTCATCAGGGACCGGAGATCTTGGGTCACGGACTCGAGGGCTGCCTGTTGCTGACCAATCATGACTCCTTGCCGCTGGAGAGCGGCATGCAGATAGGTTGGGTCCGCTGGGTCCATGTCTGGTCAGAACGTACTGTTACGTTCCCTAGGAAGACCCAGACGCAGACCACAGAATAATTCCAAAGGGGTAGTTTATTGTCCGTTCCTTAAATCAAGCCAGGTAGTCAGAGATAGCGAGGTACAAAAACGACAGGCAATAGAATAGTGAGACAATCCAAAAATCAGAAAACCAAAAAAAATCAAAAAGCTAAAGTACAAAAGGGCTAGGCAGGAGAATAGTCAAAAACAAAAGCTAGGTCGTAAACGGTAATCAAAACAAGGCAGGCAAGGGCAAGGCAAAAGAATGGTCGGAATGCAAGGTTGTCTCAGGAAAAACTATCAAATCACTGGCTAGGAAAAAGGCGTAGACACAGGATGAGTAGATCAACGTTCTGACAAAGGACTGAAGAGAACACAGGGATTAAATACACAGGTAACTAATGACACAAGAGGAATCAGGTGTGTGAGAGGGAGGGACTCCAAACGAGAAACAATGAGGATACATTGGGCGGATAATCAATCACGTAGACAACTAGGGAAAACGCGGACTGGATTGCAAACATATACACGATAACAGATGACCTGGAGTTTCAGGAAATCGTGCAAAGATTAAGAGAACAGGGAGAGTAGATTAGATGCAGCTGCGAATGATTAGCAGAGAAAGAACAGCGTGAAAAATGTGCGCTCTAATATGTTAGTGAGATTTAGTAACTATACACACACCCCTGCCGTTAGTATGATTAGTAAGTATATACAAATTAGTCTGTTAGTGGAGTTAGTAGATCTAATCTTATCGTTAGTCTGTTAGTGGTAATTAGTAAATCTAATTGCTCAGAGATAGGTAAGAAGCAAGAGGGAAACCGAACACCAATGAAAACACCGAAAAAGTACAGAGACGTAAAACTGGGAGTGACAGATCGAATGTAAACAAGCAGACACAAGACAACTAAGAAAACCCGGAAAATAAACAAGATGCTGGAAAATAACAAATACATAACAGACAGATCACAGATCCTTACAATCATTTGCCGTAGGAGGCTTTTTTGAAAAGCCATAAATGCATATTTGACAACTGTACATCTTCCGGACAAGTATATCAGGCATGATGAATCTGCCAGTTCACTTACAGCCACAACACAGTGGTATTAAAAAGAAAGAAAGCAGTCGATCTGATTGGCTACAATGAAACCAAACTTCTACCACACCCACATGTAATTTATTCCTCTTTAACCAGCCTCTTTAACACCTTTAAGGTGTGCCACCACATCTAGTCACAAAATTGATTTGGACACACCGTAATTTGTCAGCAACTTGTGCTACTGCTAGAGCTTGACAGAGACCAAGAAATAGGGCCCTAAGGTTGTAACAATGTAAGTATGCAATAATTTAATGTTGTAGCAATACAGTGATTAACATTAAACTCAGCATAGCAACATTACCGTTTTGATAATAAAAATAAAACGGAAAGGCTGGAATGAATCTATGGAGTTCTTTACATATATCCCTGTTGGTCAGGTATCACTTTAATAAAGTCTTTTCTCCAGGGCATATAAAAAATGTTTTAAAATACACCAGACTCTAGTAGGAAATAGGGTAACATATACTTAGACCTGGATTCAATCCACATTTGCCCTTACCTTTTGCCTCCATTCAATCAATGTTTGTGCTTAAATTTCAATTGTAATTACAAGCTGTACAATTTTTCTTGCAAAACTGTGTTTGTGAAAAAATGTAAAGTTTGTTTTTAATTGTCATTTGAAAATGTTGATTGAATCTCAGCCTTTGAAATAAAAATGCACTGCTCTATGTTTGTGAAGAAGGAAATGAGAAGATTCATTTAATTTGTAAGCCAAACTTAATGTCATCCTGGCTGACTGAAGCACCATATCTCTCGTTAGCAGTCGCAGTTGGCATTGGCCTGGTTTGGATTCATTATCAGACTGTGGGGACCATCTATGCACTAAAACATTGCCTTTACAGTCTGGTCTCCCAGCAACCACCAGATTTTTATTTGAAGTGTAATACTTGTGTAATTCATGCACATATAGTGAGGATCTGAAAATGCTTTAAAATGCTTTCATAATGTAATCATCAACTGAAGTGGGAGGAATTAAAAAATTAAACCATAAAAAATGAAGCTAATAACAAGCTCATCAGCACCTATATTCAAGTCAGCATCCACACATAAAGTTAATTTTCTTTTATGAACCTTGATTAATTACAAACTAATCGAAATACACACTATCCCCATGATTAAAAAAAATCTAAAAAAGATGTCTTGCATCTGGATTATGATATTCCAAAACATAAAAGATGGCTATTTTGGCTGTATGGGAATTGATGGGAATTGATGGAAAGCCAAATCTGTGCACACATTACATCAGCTTGAACTTAACATTGACTTATAATTAACACAGACTTCACAAACACAATTTGCCAAGTTCTTTTTATATATAAAAATTTGGAACCCAACGTGAGGCTGACACATCCAATCCCCACCCTAACTTGAAATGTCCCATTAGCTATTTTCCCACTGCCAATTTGGGAGAGTGAAGACATCCGCGGTTCTCCTCTGACACATGGGGCTCTATCTTGGCGATCTTGGCGCTTGGTCTAAGCGCATGGCGTAAAGTCCATTTAGGGCGTGTCCAAGTCAATTTTTGCTAGTTTACCGGTGTGTATTGTGGGCGCTAAGCACGGTGCAATGCGCAAATGGGCTGAACTTAGTTTCTTCATTAATTATCGGTGTGTCTTGGGCGTGACATGCAATAAACCAATCAAAATGTCATATCCCATTCCCTTTAAAAGCCTGCTTTTTCACCTTGGTGGATTGCTTGATGGCGAAACAGACATGCTCGTGCGTGTTTAGTGCGATCAAGGAATAAGCTAAGGACCTGCAACAGCTGAGAATAATCTATCGATGGCTTCAGTCTCACCTTAGAAAATGCCAAATTAGGCTGCTTGTTCAACAAATTTTGTTAGATTCTGCAATGAAACTGTCAAACATAATTTCCATGTGGGTGTTCTCATGGATTTCTCGAAGTTCAAGCTTCATCCGAAGTTCATTAGGCTATCTACCTGCATAGTAATATTGATTAATGACATACGTAAATACCGTCATCTTGCCTTAGTGCTGACATAAATACAATAGGTTGGCAACTCATATGTCCACGCATATTTCTGCTTGTTTTATTATGTCCTGCTAATGGCAATGTGACCAACCTGTTTTACTCGTAGCGTAAGGCTTTAAAACAATCCACTTTCCCAGGAAAACCGTGAAACGTGCGACTTACAGTAGGGGAAACAGAAATCATGCAGGGCACATGCAGAAGATTTTAATTGTGAATTAATTGTGTAATGTGCTGATAAATTAGTTTTTGTTTCTAATTAAATGCGTATAGTTCTCTTTAAAATCGTTTTGTTCAGTTATGGAATAACAGGTGAAATCAGCTGGGTTTTAATAAGCTGAGTGTATGGAAACCTTGTCACTGTAATTTAAAAAAATATGAAGGAAGAAGAATAGCTACTAAGGTTCAAATTCAGTTAACATGGTGACATTTATCTACGTTATTTAACCGTAGGCTATGGAAAAAAGCTTATGCACAGGGAATTCACTGTAGCTTAGGCTATTTGAAAAAAAAAAAAATTCACTAGACAAGACTATTAACTTTTTTTCAGTCAAAACCAATCTATTTACTTACAGACTGTAAGCCTAGAGAGTTGTATTGTAATGACATCTGAAGCGTATTTTCAGAACTCAAATGTTCATCTATTGCAGAGTGCAAATTTTCCACTGAATGACAATTTTTGACGGATAGCCATTGTCCCATAACAAAAGATTGCCCCCCCAGAAGATTACAAGAATTATTGGCAAATATAGGCTAAGTCATCGCTTGATCCAGGATAATTGCGAATAGTCTATACATGTAATCTTACACGTACTATCGCACGTCGCCTGAATGTTGATGGAGTGGGCTGAAAGCAATTTCATTCAGCATTCCCCTTCGCTGAGGGACAGATAGCTATGTGGTCTTTGACTTATGGACCCTTTTATTATTATGCATTTTTTGATACAGCCTACACAATAATAATATTTCACATTGTAATCTTGATATTTTTAGTCATGCTTGTGCACACCCCTGTGTGTAACATACAGGAGGGTGTATGCGCGTTGTGCACACGCCTATGTACTTATATGCGCCGTTAAAATAACATGTAAACAACTGCGACATGACTTTAAACCAGGTTTGTGGTGGTTTAAGCTAGCAATACGCAAAATGCTAAAATAATCCTGGCCACTCCTCATCTTAAGACCAACACGCCCAGTTCACTTGTAATGGGCGCAAGAATACATGGTATTTAAACGACGTGAGCACTAGGCGCTATAATGAACCATACGCTGGGTGTAAGATAGCAAAGATACTTGCATTTGGGTTAGCGCCGCTTAGCGCCGGGTGTAAGATAGGGCCGGCCCATGGTGTCACCAGCCTGCTTCTTATCACACTGCCAAGCTTGAACAGAGCTGAGTTGGAGGAAGGCATCTCTTATGTAGCTTTGTTATGCAGTGCACGCGTGTTGGATTCACCAGCGGGGGTCGCTAGAGAGTGATGAAATGCAGAACCCTAGCTGACTGAACCTTCTCGTACCATGGGCGATGCAATCACCAATTACACGTTGCCCTATTGAGTTACAGTTGGCACTTGCACAAAGTGTTTTCGATCCGAGACTGTGGAGCTTGTCCAAGGTACAAGTTAATTTTGGTACGTGTTGAAACTCCCAACCTGTATGGAGTAATAAAAAAGAAGAAAAAATCACATGCAATGCATTGTGGGTCAATGTTAGACTGTGTTCAAGTCACAAAGCAGAAAACAGTGGTACAAACCAGGGATGAGAAACCGTTTGTGAGGCCGACATTTGGCAACAAACATAGATTTGTAAATGATCAGTGTGCACTTTGTGCGTCGTGGCCTGTGAACGGCACCGAGGGACTGCAGCAGCACTTTTACACACCAGCGTGAGCACTGTGTGCGTCATGGCCTGTGAACGGCACCGAGGGACTGCAACAGCACTTTTACACACCAGCGTGAGCACTGTGTGCGTCATGGCCTGGGAACGGCACGAGGGACTGCAACAGTACTTTTACACACCAGCGTGAGCACTGTGTGCGTCATGGCCTGGGAACGGCACGAGGGACTGCAACAGTACTTTTACACACCAGCGTGAGCACTGTGTGCGTCATGGCCTGTGAACGGCACCGAGGGACTGCAGCAGCACTTTTACACACCAGCTGATTGCAGAAGTATATTAACTTTCATAATGAACAAATTTGCTTGTATAATTAAACCGCACGGCCCACTGGTCTGGTCAGAGCAGCTTGCCTAATCTGCATGCCTAATGTGCGGCATAATTTCTCACAAACCTGCCCAGCTGAGACACGCTTACAGATCCAGTTTAAAAAAATAATAATAATAAAATCATGATGGATGGAGCAAGTAGACACCCCCAGATTACATGTCTGTATGTTGAGTTGAGCTTCTTTGCAAATGCAGGTCAATCATGGGCAGGAGTTGGGATATGAAAATAAGCAGCAGACAGGCTGATTAACCAGTTCTGTTACAACACAAAAACATATACAGTATTCTGTTGTATATGCATACACTTTGTGATACAGAGTAATTATGCATCAATACAGTTAGCAAAATTATCTAAACCACCTGATTAAGCACTTGAAAGACACTTTAGTATTTTATTTAGGAGGGTCCCCAATGCTCTTAGCTCCACAGAGATGGAACAGATGGAAACTGCACTGGTCATTTATTGATGGCCGTTTCCCAGCTTTTTCATTGGCCCCACCACCAGATCAATTTCTGCAAACAAAACTACAACAACAATATATCATATATCATAGATAGTTATTTGGACTGAATTACAACAACAGTCCACGCTAGCCACTGCAGCACAGTTTGAATTGAATCTGCAAGATAAAGCCCGTATAATAAATAATTCTAGTATCAGAAATGCAAGCATGTCAGCTGCTCACACAGTCCATTTGTAGATACAGAGTCAATTTATGATAGCGGATGCAATGAGTGTCAATCAATCATTTATGGGAGATTACCAGAAAAGCAGGAGTAAATGGAAAGTGAGTGCAGATATGACAGATGCATGGGCTGGATTTCAGGTTATACATATGCAACTTGCATTTCCTTACATATGTGAACATGTACTGAATTAACTTTCTGAACTGTTTCTCTCAAGATCTATTCATGGTGCAGTATAAGGTAACTTCCATATCATATTCTCCTCACAGATAACCCATTTCCTTAATGTAATTAACTTTCATAGTCCTTGAGCAATCTGCGTTATTACAGTAGGCTATAGGTTTAAAACAGGGTAAATGCATTATTTTCTGCAGTATAAAATATTTCTAGTCAAACCAGCAAGGGCACTTCAGTCAGATAACAAGCTCAGTTCAAACTGCATCATGATGCAATCTCCTCCAAACGAAGCCCTGTGTGAGAGCCAATGAGCCTTGTTATTCTTAATGTTCTTAGAACATTTCTTTATCTCAGCAATGTGGCGAGGCAGTTTCCACAGAGATGGATAATGCAGCGGGGATCGCAGAAGGAGAAGGATGGTGAAAGTTTTTAGCAAAACTCACGTTTGACAGTTTCATGACGTCCCATCAATCCTGACTCACTTACCGGGGTTGATAGATGTGCTGCTGATGCAGCGCGTTACTGTCGGAAGAATGATAATTTATACACTTATATGGGACATTGCAGGTGCCTTCTATAACTACACCATTTATATCAATAAAACAATGCACAGCGTGCAAAGTAGAAACGGGGAAATATGGCAGCATTTGTAACACTTCAGAAAAGCATGCATAATCACAGCTGTGCACTTTCTGAAAACTTAAGACGAATACTTTATTGCAAGGGTAAAACTGGAAAAAGAAAAATAAAGAAATTTTCCATTTCTCTACATTTGCACATTTGTATCGAATGTGCCACTGTAGTCCAGTCTCAGGCTGTAAGAATAAAAAAGATAATGAAATAATGATATTACACAAAGCATACAAGCTGAAGTCACAGAGGTTAATTGTGAGAATGCACTCTATTGCATTGCTCTTTGTTCAGCAACCCAAAATACTTAACATTTATAATTGTAAACATGATATATAATGCAGAATAGTAATAATATAACAAAATAAAATATAATGAAAACACAAATATCTGTTTTATAAAAATATAGTTTTTTTAGTAAGAAGCTAAAACCAGTCGCTGAATTTGAAAACTAACTAATTAAAGATGCAGGACTTCATAGACTGGCAATGCTGACATTTTCAGTGGCCCTTTATATTTTTATTTCAAATTAATAAACAACATAACAGTACAATAATACTACAGAAGAAAAAAAGAAGAAGAAGAAGAAGTAGAAGAAGAAGAAGAAGAAGAAGAAGAATATCATTCCATATCTCCAAGGGTAGGTAATCGGTCTTACTTTTAAGTGTGACAGCATGTAAGACCAAAAATAGATGTTTGCGTCCAAAGGTATCCCAACGAATAAACAAGTTTTTTTTATTATAGGAGTATAATTAGGCCAACTGGGGCCCCACATTCCCAGCAGAGAGCAGGGCTACAGGCTAACCCATGGAGCGGTGCGGAAAACGAGGAGACGGGGGGCCTTATTTTGTGTCACACGCCTCTCTCTCCTGGGGGTTCAGTCGTGATTGGGAGCATCCCTCTCTTCTTGGAAAACCAAACAGCCTGCATCTCAACAAAGCAGTAGCAGCATCTGGCTTAAAACAGCAACATAGAAAAAGAAGCAGCATGGCATGGTTTTTTGATGCTGTTTCATCTTACAGATTTCTGGCATACTTTATTCAATAATTTCTATATGAGATGATTCACACATTAAATAAATAAAGATACATATCCAACCTATGCATTATATTTATACACCATTTAAAGTAATATTTTGAATGGGGTACCTTTTTCATGGATTTTGTCTCTTTGAGTGTTGAGCAGAAGATCTTCAAACCTTTGGCTTAACACATTGGTAGCAAAACAGTTTGGCCTGTACTGCACATTAGCATAGGGATAAAAAAGTGCACTGTCTTCAACCGACCTCCTACTGCATACATTCAATAGTTTAAATACCGTCAAAGCACAGCCTCACTTCCTGTCACTTTTAATTCTGTGTGTAATGTTTAGTGTGGAATTAAGCCCTAGAGAGTGTTTTCATAGGGCCAGATAGTGTAAGCTTTTACAGAAGGTATGCAGTGACAGAACAGTTTCCAACAGACTGACTGGCATCTTCCAGTTCTCATTTAAAAAAATGAAAACCCGAACACACTGCTACAATTGATAATGATCCTTCTTTCAACATGTGCCAATTGTTTATTCTTGTAAGCTGCAAAGGATGTCTAAGTGCAATAAAATAGGTTTTTAATCAAAGTGTTAAAGTGCTTCTCGTTCTATAGCAATTAAGAGCTGTTGATGAAAAAGGCACACAACTCACTATCTGATGACCATTCGTCTTCTGAATCCCTGCCGTAGGCAGAGAAGAGCACAGGCACTCTGTCAGACACAATGTATCTCAACGAAAGAGAGGAATACAATGCAGGAATCTGCCACTACTGCTGTCTGGCCCCACATTGAACCAGCTGTGGTGCATAGGCCCACAGTTTGGTATCTGTTATGGCACTGTTCCAGTGTATGGATGGGCCCCATGGTCTGGTATCTGTTAAGGCACTGTTCCAGTGTGTGGATGGGCCCCATGGTCTGGTATCTGTTAAGGCACTGTTCCAGTGTGTGGATGGGCCCCATGGTCTGGTATCTGTTAAGGCACTGTTCCAGTGTGTTAATTGGCCCCACTGTCTGGTATTTGTTAAAGTCGGGGGTGCTGAGAACCGGTTAGTGGGTGCAAATCTCTGAGCCAGTAGCTAACCCATGAAGCAGATTATTGAAATGGAAGGATTCATCCAGGTGATTTTTTTTCTTGAGTTCAAAAAGATATACCTGTACAGAGTTACTTGTTGAGGATGCTTCTGTGTGCCATAAATCAGCACTGCAAGGTTGATATTTTTCGCTCCACCAGAATCAGAGCAGCAACAAGAGAATGGCCTTTAAAAATGAGTGAACCAGCACCTGCAGTAACGTCAAACATGTACCATACGAAGAGCGATTATGTGCCTTGATTATGTTAAGTGGTGTGCTTTCCCACTTCAGTATATCATCTTTACAGTATTGGTCAGTTCATAACCGCTAAATTGTGCAGCGTTCTGCAGTATGTCGGTCAGGCAGAATGACCGTCAAATCAAAAATGGCAAAGACAAGGCGGGGAAGCCTAGCTGTACTGTCACTCTAAATCAGGCTTTCTCAATCCGAGCATTAGAACTCGCACTGCATCTCCAGATAACGCACTTCTCAGTCCTGTGGAATGACAGTGGTCATAAAAAATTGGGATAGTAAGTCACCATCTGCTGCTAGGCGATCTAGAGAAAGCACATTACTGTATATCAGCATCACTGGCAGTCTACGCTATGGCACTGATAAAGCCAGTCCCATGGCTCTCAGCAATATTCTGATTGTGCATCCAATAAGCCCTTGTAAGTTTAGAAGAAAGCCAGAAGCAATGCTTATATAAGCACTAATATAGACAACAAAGTACAGAAATCTGCTTTTGTTGAGTGTGTGAAATGTATTTGTAAGTATAGTGGTGTCCAGTGGGCTACAGACGGGCGAGGCAGTGTACTTAATTTATTTAATGATAATAGACAGACACATTTAAATAAGGTTTTAAGTGAGCTGCTCGGTTAACATTATGTGTACCGTGCTTATAATGCACTCTGATCAGAGATGGCCCATGATAGTGGGGTGATAAAACTTCACAGGTAGCATGATAGTCAGCGTGGAGATATACACGAACACGTGCGACCACTCAGTTCTCAAATGTTCTCCATATATGTTCAATGGCGTTAAGGTCTGGTGACTGTGGAGCAGAATTGGGGGTAACGCATTACTAAAGTAATGCGTTACTGTAATACTATTAGTTTTTCGGGTAACGTGGTAATAGAACGCATTACTATATAAATGTACTCATATGATCATCTCGGGGCAATACAGAAGGACCGTCCGTGCGTTTTTTTGTAAAAAATGTTTATCACTATACATCGTTGAGCTCATTGAAAGGCCGCTGTTTTCCCATAGGAATACATTGAGCAGCGGAGACGAACCAACCTAATGACGTCACGACCGCAGTTGGTCCAAAATGCCTGCGCCCTATTGGAGAAACAGCAAGCTTTTTTTCCAGCAAATACGGGTCAATTTGAGATTTGAACGCCCATATCTCATTTAAAGTAAAAAAGCTAACCAACCAGACCCACTTTACCGAATGCTTTATGTCCCTTTTACTGTATTGGTCTTCAGATGGTGTGGGTGCTTTAGGACTGCCTGATCTTGCTTTGGATGAAAGTGACTTGGTTTCTGAAAATCTCTGCAATGTGTATTGTACTTACTGGCCCCTTAGAACCTTTCAATTTAGCTGCAATTTGGTTGTGGGATAGTCCTTCATCACCCGGAAAACACTTCAAAGCTTTGCCAGGACTATTTGAAGTCTAAGGAAGAGCATGGAGTGTTAACTTTTACAGCCTTTCTTCCACAGTCACCAGAATGGTGGACATACAAAATACTGTTAATATTAGCAAAATGTTTTGACTTGGGTTATTAAAAAATATGTAATCTTGCTTCAGATATATGAATTATGATAAAAAAATATATATGATTAAATATTTTGTGTTTGTTTTTGATTAATAATAAAAACAAACCAATCTTGGTAGCGTCCTCAGACTTTTGGACCACAATGCACGCATGCATATACATTTATTTATATATGTTTACACACATTATTTTACTTATGTCCTGGTCTCTGCTGACACTACAGACCGTGGGTGATGCATCAACATCTCAAGGTGTTGGTGTTGAGGAAGTGTCCACATGTGCTTTACCAGCAGTAGCAGGGTGAATCGTCTTCTCATTATTCTGTAAGATGGCACCTGTACAAGACACCAGTAGCAGGCAAAGGGATTAATTAAGAAGGTTTACTGATTGTCTAAGGGCTGTCACCGCCATGCACTTTCCCTTCAACTGTCCATGCTGCAGATATTGTTTCTCAATAGTGAATAAATCTACTAAAATTAGAGAAAATGGGTTGGAAATGATAACATGCATTTAGAAATACTGTGTAATTATCACCTACATAAAGAGAGCATCATTCCAATGAAAAAAATGAAAGTGCAGCAATTTGCGGAACAGCCACCATCTGTGTCTAACTGCCCGTACGCTCATTGTCATGTGAGGGATAAATCAGGTAAAAAGAGAGAGGGAGAGGGGAAAAGAGGAGGGTGAGAAAGAAGGCGAGACCAAGTAAAAAAGGTTCAGAAGAGGGCGGGGATAGAGAGAATGGTGAAAAGAAACAAAATTATGTTGTTACATCTTGAGAGGTAGGGGATGACATAACCAGATATAATAATCATAATAATAGTTATGATTATTATTGTGACATTTACTTAAAATCTGACTATTAATAGTATTGTCCTTGATGCTATTATTCCATATCATTTCTTAGTTATGTTAATTACGTACAGATAATTCCTTTGTAGTGTTTTAGACGCAAAATTAGATACCAGGCCGTGGGACCCATCTACAGTGTGCTATCTATTTCCCTATTCATTATTTATTCACATTTTCTGTTATATTAGAGAGTCAGAAAGAGAGAGCAGTAAGAAGGGAGTTTAGGTTCCTGGCACAGTTATCTCTGTAGTTTTGCTGATTTCTGATTTGCACATTATCAATTTCTGCTTCCCCTTCACTCAAAGGTTTATAGCAGCCACAGGTCAATGTTCTATTAGTTGGCTTTAATATGTACAACATTTTCTCAAAATATGCCTGTATACTGTTACACAGCATAGACTTGTGCAGTCAGCATCAAAAACACATTATAGAACTGAGTGATATGTCTAGCATGGTAGAACATGACATAACCAGTGACATTAATCAGGTCCACAGTGGCAACATATTTTTAAAAAAAATTCAAATGAAAAACACTGGACATCAAATATATATGAAGATGTATGCAATTAGATGCCAAAATGACGAAAGTTTATGCAATATTAATAACCCATAAAGCAGGAAGTAATTGCTTTATTCTACACGTATTTTAAGTTAAAGTTTAATGTGTCGAGGTAGAAGAGTCCCAAAGTGTGCATGTGGAAGTGAACTTCTGCTTGAAAAGTAACATCAGACCCAGGAGCTGGGAAAATATGGTTACTTGGCTTGCTGTGGTCTTCTCTTTTCACATACTAACACACAGCGTGAAATTCAGTATTTCGACAATCCTACGAACTCACGATGTGATTCAAAAGGTTTTAACATTTTCAAGTCATGTTTTTTCATAAAACATGACCTTAATGTACAAGTGTATGGCCAGCTGCATGTTAAGAAGAAAGAGCCAAAAGAAGGGAAACCATATTCTCTTTAAAGTGCATCATCTGAAGAATGCAGACAGATGGCTTTCACCCAGGTCCCTGAGAGTGAGAAGATACAATCCGAGAACGTGTGTGCTTGGAAGCTTCTGGAACTGATGGGAAAATTAACTGGCAAAATAAGAGAAGAAATGAGACAGCTGGTAGCGTGTTCTCTGCAGGGACCCAATCAGCTGTGTTCCTGCCTGTTTTCTTTGTCCAAGGAGGAGTGCCACTTTCTTTATTGTCTCATTTTTTACAGTCCTCTCCAAGGAGCATGCAAAGGACCTGGCCAGAAACTAATAGTGAAGCTGACGAGGACATCTCACAGGCATGGCTACCCATGTAAAAAAACTGGACTGTAGGGTATTGAGTACGAGCTTTTAAAACAGTTCAGCTTTAATTAATTTCCACCCTTTTTATTGATATATCCATATTGCATCTTCAGTATATTTTTAAATATATAATAATAATAATAATAATAATAATAATAATAATATATACATGCATCATATGTGTGTGTGTGTGTGTGTGTGTGTGTGGTGAGAGAGAGAGAGAGAGAGAGAGAGAGAGAGAGAGAGAGAGAGAGAGAGAGAGAGAGAGAGAGAGAGAGAGAGAGAGAGAGAGAGAGAGAGAGATAAAGTGGGAGAGGGGAGAGGGGGAGCGAGAGAGAAGTTAGTTGTTTGTATCTGTTCCAGAAAGTCAGTCCCACAGTGTATAAAGGAACTAAAGTAGGATTAAAGTATGCCAGACAAGTCGACGGTTCTGTAAAACAGAGCGCTCAGCCTTTGTGGATGTAGCCGCTGCAGTAGATTGTAAACAGAGATGTCACATCCATGTGGTGCGACAACCAAAGCACTGGGGCTTTTTCATCCTCCATTCTCCTTTTTTTCCACAGCTTCATAAAATAATGAATTTTAAGTCTTTATGTCCTGGTCTTTCAGCTAAGAATGGCAAAAGCACTGTCATAAATCATTGGGAAAGTACTCCTGCGGAACACAAAAGCTTCCTAGTCTTAAGAAATAACTGTGATTTTCATTCATTGAAATAATCCATTCAGCAAGTAGAGACTAGGGTTTATTCTCATGGAACTACTTATTTCAAGTAGAAACCCTGTAAAACCAACTTGCAATCCTGGCCTTCTAAATAACACACTTACTTTTTTTAAATGATTCATCCATTCATCAATCCATTTTCTAACTGCTTAGTCAGGGTTGCAGTGGCAACAGAGGAAGCAGAGTAGCCCAGACATCCATCTCTCCAGCAAGTTCCTCCCAGCTGGACATGCCTGGTACACCTCCAAAGGGAGGCGCTCAGGGGGCATCCTTACCAGATGTCCAAACCACCTCAACTGGCTCCTCTCAATGCGGAGGAGCAGCGGCTCTACTTTGAGGTCCTCTTGGATGGCTGAGCTCTTCATCTTGTCAAGGTGAGTAAGCCCCACCACCCTACAGAGAAACTCCATTTCAGCCGCTTGTATTCGTCACACAGCTTGTGACCATAGGTGAGAGTAAGAACAAAGACTGACCAGTAAATCAAGAGCTTTGCCTTTTGGCTAAGCTCCTTCTTCACCAACACTGTCCGATACAATGCCAACATTACTGCAGCCTCTGCACCTAAACGGCGGTCAATCTCCTGATCCCTTTTGTCCTCACGTATGAATAAAACCCAGAGATACCTGAACTGGGGCAGTTTTTTCCCTCTTCACCTGAAGAAGACAAGCCACCTTTTCCCGGGAAAGAACCAAGGCCTCAGACTTATTTATGTCATTTATTATTAAACTATTATTCAACTATTAATGTTGGAGTACCCATCACCATTTTTATTTGTCTTCATTTTGATCATTACATGTATTTATAATGGCTTGTTTAACATATGATACAAATCATTAAATATTATCCATAAAAGTAGCTGAATCTCTGCCATTCTTTTCAAAAACAGTAGTCAAAAATTAAAATTGTGTGTTTCACGCTTTGATTGGTGACCTTTTTGCTGGACAGTTTCACACTGAATATTATACAGTATGTACTTCGTTGTTACACTCTGTGAATGTTATATACACTGTAACTGCCTGTGAATATTATATGTTATGTTTAGCTACAGTCTGTGGATGTTGTACTGTATGTACTGGGGTCATACATTCTGTTATATGTACTATTCAATTATATTATGTGGGTGTTATATGCACTGTTCATGTGATGTGGTATGTGTGTTTGGATATTTTAGTACTGTATGTAGGGTTGGAGAATGGGAACGTGTGATGGATGTTGTAGCGGATACTCAAACGCAGAGGTGAGGGAGATCAGACAAGTCACCCACATAGGTGAGGACCAATAAGGGAGATATAACACAAACAAAAAAAAAAGAAAAACAGGAGCAGGTTTTCTTCAAGGATCTCGGTGTACTTAGCTGCATTCATCTTTCCCTCTATCAGGACTAGTCGCCCCGTTCTCATTGCTGAAAAACATCCCCACATCATGATGCTGCCACCGACTTGCTTCACTGTAGGGAGGGTATTAGCCAGGTGATGAGCGGTGCCTGGTTTCCTCCAGATGTGACGCTTGATATTCAGGCCAAAAAGTTCAATTTTGGTTTCATCAGACCAGAGAATCTTGATTATCATTGTTTGAGAGTCCTCTAGGTGCCTTTTGGCAAACTCCAAGCGGGCTGTGATGTGCCTTTTACTAAGGAGGGGCTTCCATCTGGCCACTCTACTATAAAGGCCTGATTGGTGGAGCACTGCCTGGATGGTTTATCTTCTGAAAGGTTCTCCCATCTCCACAAGGATACGCGGGAGCTCTGTCAGAGTGACCCTCAGGTTCCTGCTCACCTCCCTGGCCAAGGCCCGTCTTCCCCGATTGCTCAGTCTGGCCGGGCGGCCAGGTCTAGGAAGATTCTTGGTGGTTCCAAACTTCTTCCATTTACGAATGATGGCGGCCAATGGGCTCTTTGGGACCTGTAAAGCTGCAGAGATTTTTCCGTACCCTTCTCCAGATCTATGCCTTGATACAATCCAGATAATTCCTTTGACCCCATGGCTTAGAGTTTGCTCTGACATGCACTGTCAACTGTGGGACCTTATATTGGCAGTTGTTGGCAATCCCCAATCATGTCCAATCAATTGAATTTATAACAGGTGGACTCCAATTAAGTTATAGAAACATCTCAAGCAGTATCAGTGGAAACAAAATGCACCTCAGCTCACTTTTGGGTGTCATATCAAAGGTTGTGCACACTTGTGTACATATGATATTTTACATTTAGATTTTTAATAAATTAGCACAAATGTCTAAAAACCTGTTTTCCCTTTGACATTATGTGCTATTTTGTGTAGAATGTTGAGACAAAAAATGAACTCAATCTATTGTAGAATATGTCTGTAACGTAATAAAACGTGGAGAAGGTGAAAGGGGTGTGCAGACTTTCCTGCTTGACTGTACATTCTGTTGATGTTATACATTATGTGGGTGTTACATGTAGCTACACTCTGTGGATGTACTGGCAGCTACATTCTGCAGATGTTATATGTAACTACTTTCTGTGGATGTTATATGTAGCTACATTCTGTGGATGTTATATAGACTGGTCAGCTACGTTCTGCCTCTCCCTGGATCAGTGTCTGTAAGTGTCTAATGTCCAGTTAGGTACAGTGTGGCCCCTTGGGGGAAATTATTAAGTCTCAGCGTGGCTACAGTCCAGCTAATGGCATTTATTAGCCTTTGATGGACATATAGTTAAAATGGGAAAAAGATAAAAACAAACATATGCATATACAAACGTACATGCCAACTTGTATACATCCCTTCTTTGCAAATACATATGCATATACACACAAACCCATACATATAGCTTCTGTACAAACATGTATGCATTGACACACAAACACATACATATGCCTTCTGCACAAACATATATACAAATTGTGGGAATTTGACATTTATTCTATGTCTGTGGTAGTTAAGTTTCGAATGAGTGACCTTAAGCCTGTATTCTGAAAAACAAGGCCACAAGAAAAATGCCCTGAGAAGCATTCTTCAGAAAAATGATTTGCCACAAAAGATAGATAAGGTTCTATCCTAACAACTTCATGGAAAAATACTAGACATGCACTGGACATGTGTAATTCTAAACGCTTGATTGGTTTAAATCATACGCCCAGTGATGTACAAACCCCTTTTTAGCAAACAGTATATAAGCACCACAGTAGCAGAGATGGAGCGAGCGTGCGCGCGAGAGCGCGCTTCGAGCGTGCGCTTCCAGAGGACCACAGATGTACTAACCCATTGTGTTCTTCTGTAAACTACTTCGAGCTGACAAATAAATACAAAGTGTTTTAATCTTTCGAATTGAATTGAAGAGTATCCTTGATCCACCTCCTAGACCACGAAAGAGCAATACAAGTTTAATTGCTAACAATATACATGCAATTACATACGTATCTCTTCTGTAAAAACACATTTGACCATAGAGACATGTACACACACACACACACACACACACACACACACACACACAAACAAGGGGTATCTGTTGCCAAAATAACATGGTCAATGCATGTCTAATTAAAAGCACAATGTCCTCTCATTTCCCAGCTTTCTTTTCAAGCATTCCATTCTCGCAGCTTACATAACACCTCTCTGCCAATGAAGTCAGCCAGGATTCCGGCTCAGCTGACCAGATAAGGAGCTTTTTACTGTTGATGCATGAGCTTGCCAGCTGTAGGAATGTTTGACTTTCCATACTAGCCCTCTGCACACCCCCCCCCCCCCCCACCCCCCCCCACATATCTCTCTCCTCTCTCTCTCTTATCCTCCTCCGCTCTCTCTCTCCTCTCTTTTTCCCATCCTCATCCTCCTCCTCTCTCTCTCTCTCTCTCTACCTCTCTCTCTCGCTCTCTCTCCACCTCTCACTCCCTCCCTCTTTCACACACAAACACACCAGGACTGCAGCGGTGGAGGATGAAGGTCTCTTGTAAACGCTCCTGCTGCCAGTGAGCGCACAAGCTGTGTGTGTGTGTCTCTCCAGCAAGAACCGGAGCCAGGCACGCGCATGTGCAGGCGTGTGTGTGTGTGTGTGCGTGTGTATGTGTGTGTGTGTGCGTGCGTGTGTGCACTGCTTATCGCTAACGAGAAAGGGAACCTGCACCTGATTCTCACTGGGGACTTTTGAGCCATTTTTGCTTCCACTGAAGCAGGGGACCTGCAGAAATGTTAGCAGTGCTGCCGTAGCCCTTCCTCCTGCCTGGACCATGGCGGAGGCCCCCAGACCAAGCTCTCTCACCCTGTAAATGAAAGAACACATACTGGGAGAACTGGGGATCTCTCCTGTTCCACCCTGTCTGCCAGTAACTTGCTTTTTGAGGTGAGTGGCTTTCCTTTCACATTTTAGTCAAAAATAAAAGACAAGAAGTGAGTTGATTTCCAGAGAGAGAGGGAAAGGGGGGGGGGGTTATACTTTTGGCGTTATTTCAGATTCTGCAGACTGCAGAACCGCTTTGCTGCTTTTTGGTGTAAAACATTGTGAAAGGACAGCGTTGTCACATTTTGTTTTCAGGGAGAGCCAAAGGGAAAAATACTTCACAGCAAACTATCCAAGCACTCTAGTGCAGGAAAAAAATGATTGTTTTTGCCTATACTTTTATAAAAGGTTACAGAAAAACACCCTTAAACATACAGTAAATAAGTTTAAGAGACAATAACGTCAATGTCTGTAGGACAAGAACTACAAATGAAAGTGTACAATTCTGTAGTAATACAGTTTTGTAATTCAGGATTACAATTGGTAAATTACTAAGGCAGGATAACGACATTTGCATTTGTTAATTTGTTTTGCATTCAGTTTGCCTGAGTGAGCAGCAGTCTCCAGTGAACTGGAATAATGCAGAATTTCTTAGTAACACATATGCATTGTGCTGGCATATTTCAGGAATAAATTGCAGCATCGCTTTTAGAGGTGCAAAAAAGTGTTGGAGTTTGTGAAATAACATGAGCTCAGCTGCAGCTTTCTGTATCCAGAGAATAAAGAAAGGGCACAGAGGAGCGATCCGGGTGCAAATTACTCTGTAGCAAAGGATGCAGATATGCAATACAAGATAAGCATTACGGCGCAATAGGGCATCTGACTGGGATCCCAGCTTCTACCAAGGGGGTAATCATGAGTGATGACATGCGTGATCCTGCTCTTGACTGAGCTACAGGGAATCACACCACAGTGAGAAAGAGCGAGAGAGAGTCAGAGAGAGAGAGCAGGAGAGAGTGAGAGAGACAGAGAGAATCAAAGAGAGAGAGAGAGAGCAGGAAGGAGAGAAAGAGAGAGCAGGAAGAATAGAAAGAGAGTGCAGGAGAGAGAGGTCTCTATTCACTGTCTGCCCCCCTCCCACCCCACACCCACGGGCTGGGACTAACATGCCAACCCCCATTGCCTCAGTGCTAAACTTATTTTTAGTTAGAAATATATTTGCTGCTTTTTTCGTCTCTTTAAATCTTCATCTAGAGGTTCTTATTTCTCACTCATGATTTGTGTGTCTGCTCTGCTATCCGACCATGGTCGATAATAGCATCTGTCACACTCTTCCCTGAGGTGAACATCCACACCTTAGAAGGTGTGTCCACCCCACCAGATATAACATTAATCTCAGCAGGATTAGTGCTAGCACAGGACATCCCAATAAAGTCAGTTATTTTTTTTGCATGTTTCAGATATGCAAGCCTGTGAGCATGTAGCTGCTTTTGTGTTCTAACCAGATGTTATCTTGCGTGCGCTGTAAGGCTAATTCCCTGAACCCCCACCCCCCAACCTATGACTCGCTTCATGTAAATGCCATGCATTGCTTGTTGTTATAATGGAATTGGTTCTGTAGTCAGGTGGACACATTTCTGATTATTTGGTTGGTTGTGCCTCAGACAAGGAATTCACCTGGAATCGCTGCAGTAAACATTCCAGCTACGTAACTGACTAACATACAGACACACTTATGCAGGTTTCCCTGGGCAAAGGTGAAGCTGTAAATCAAGTAAGCCATAATCGGCAGAGCCTGATAAAACCACAATTCACCACAATATAAAAGGCTGACACCTGATACTGACTGGCTGCAGGACTGCAGTGGAGCTTTGCAATGACTGCTACAGAAGACCAGGAGGGTAATGCTCCTGCAACCTGAGCTGTGCAGTTCTGCTTCTGCTCTCGTACCGTTTTTTATGAGTATTATTTATACAGCATGTGTCTGCCAATGCTGAGAGCACACTTTAATTATTTTATTTATTTATTTATTTACGTGAGCTGTATATAGATTCAAAGGTGTGACCTAACATAACAGTAGTTTTGCATTTAATTGACCATTTACGCCAACTCAAAAGAAAATTGACTGGATTCAATCAACATTGGTCTTTAACTTTGACTCACAGTTAAACGCGAGCATTTCTTTTTTGTCAATGCAATTACAGATTGGTTCGTACATTTTCATCATCGTGACTGTGATTGTTATATAAAAATAAAACAAAATAAAAACAATATACAGTATCTTTGTTCACGTTTAAAATGCATTTTTAATTGTGAAAATAAAAGACAAAATGTTAATTGAATCCAGGCTGAAGGGGCAGTAAAATCATTTGATGTTCATATAAATGGTTTGAAAGATTCTTGTCAACTGGCCCTGGCCAGACGTGAGCAGTGTTTCGACTAGGGTGACCATATAGTGAATAAAAAATTTTAATTAAAAAAGGACAGGGGCAGGCAGGCATTATGTAAATAATACTAGGATATTGATTGTTTATATACGGTCTATGTGTGGAACAAGCAAAACCTAACCGGACATTTTAGGAAGTTAGAAATCCCGCATGGACAGATATTTTCGGGCCCAAAAAAAAAAAAGGCTGGGGGACGTCTGGTCAGACTAGTTAAGACCTTTGATCAGTTCTCTACATATGGGTGCGACAGGAACAGCCATGGGAGTATTGTCTCTCCTAAACCTGCTCATGACATTCAGACAGCTGCTGTGCGATGCACAGCACAGAACCTGTCTTGTACCTTCTGGCATTAGAGGAATTTAGCTGGTCTATATTTAAGCACTGTAGTTAGCAGGGTATTTTAACACTTGCCAGAGAAACCAATGGAGCAGAGCTTTGCTGTGATAAAAGGCTGTATTTGAGCACAGTCCAATTGGGATGGACCTTCAGCTCCACCTGTGCTTTTTGAAAAAGCTTCAGGCTGCAGGAGTTTTCCTTGACAATTCAAATGTCAACCCCTCTCTTTTGATCTGAGGGCCAAAGGGGGATTGGAGTGGGTAGACATTTTAATATGTGATAGTGGGGCATTGAACTCACATCCTCCTGGCATAAGAACGCAATCCTCTGTACACAAGGCCAGTGAATTGAGAGTAAAAACCTTGGATACAGTAGCATGTTAGGAGACAAGGTAATAAAAATTATGAAAATCGTATAACTAATTATTTCTGGTATTGAATTCCAAGTGCTGGCTACTCCAGATTAAATTGTTTTGTTTGCGCTGAGAAGGCTGTCTAACCAATACAACAAACGACAACACTACAGCCAATATCCAGGAAATAAATAAATATAAATAAATAAATAAATAATGTATTTATGCAACAACATTATCTCAACTCAATGGCATATTGTTTTTTGGATAAATGGGAAGACACACATATATAAACATTGCTATTGTAGAATCTCATTTGAGACTTATGCTCGAGCAAAACCCAGGTATCATTTTCATTTAAAAAGCAATGGATGTAATACTTATAATGGAAAACATTTTGGAGGAAAAGAGAATCTGTTTTTTTAGGGCTGAGTTAAAAAAAATAATAATTGGGGCTGAATTGCAGTTGCAAATGTAGAATAAAATCTACTTTAGGCACAAAAATAAAGGTTAGCAGATATAACATGGTTTCACTTTGCTTTCTTCACACACAACCCACTTCAAAGTATTAAAAACAATATTAAATATGCAAGCCCATAGAAAAACAGGATTTTCTGATGAAACCTGTATGTATAAGATAAAGAAATGTCCATATATAGCACTCAATATCTCTGAGACCCGTAGACCCATAAGTTAAAAATGGCAACATTCATTATCAATCAATGAATCCATAAA
Organism: Ilyophis sp. 1 JC-2022; assembly: GCA_022702515.1. NCBI lineage: Eukaryota > Metazoa > Chordata > Actinopteri > Anguilliformes > Synaphobranchidae > Ilyophis > Ilyophis sp. 1 JC-2022. The sequence continues at coordinate 75,211,092 of CM040396.1, forward strand.
ATCTTATTTATATTGCACATTTCATACATCAATTGTAACTCAATGTGCTTCACATAAAATGAGAGAAAAAAAGGAAAAGAAGGTATTGGAATTTTTTTTGTTTTTTTTGTTTTAAGTTGTATGAGCCCTTTGGTGATAAACATATAGTTGAAAAAAAAAAAAAACACTTCAAAGTGAATTAAGTTCGTATAAGGTTTAAGTCCCATTAGACCACTGGAATATATATATATATATACAGTCAAGCCAGAAAGTCTGCCCACCCCTTTCACCTTCTCCACATTTTATTACATTACAGACATATTCTACAATAGATTGAGTTCATTTTTTGACTCAAAATTCTACACAAAATAGCCCATAATGACAAAGTAAAAACATGTTTTTAGAAATTTTTGCAAATGTATTAAAAATCGAAAACTGAAATTTCTCATTTACATAAGTATTCATACCCTTTGCTTTAACAGATTTTAAAAGTATCATATTTAATATTTGGTCGCATGTCCTTTGCATGCTGTTACTTCCTGAAGTTTGTGACCCATCAACATTAAAATACTCTCAATATCTTATTTCCAGGTACTGTTACAAGCGATACTATAACCTCTCTGCATTTGAACTGATCTCTATGAGAATTGGGGGGTGAGACTAGATTCAGCTGTAAATTACACTGGTACAGTATGGAACACATGGCTGGCTAAATGGCTGTAAGTCATCAAGGGTCTAAGGTATCAAACGAGCCCCAAACCATCACTCTGTTGCCAGATATGGAGTAGATGTGGATGGATCACTGCAAGGGTTATTTCTCCTGACTCATTTTCCTATAGAACTCTATGGGGAAAAAAGTCAGGAGAAACAACCCTTAAAGGGATCCATCCACATCTACTCCATATCTGGCCGCAGAGTGATGGTTTGGGGCTCGTTTGATACCTTAGACCCTTGATGACTTGAAAGATCACTTGAAAGGTTGTTTCTCCTGACTGATTTTTCCAATAGAGTTCAATAGGAATTTCATGTTTATTTTGCATCTGAGTGAGCAGGGCCTGTCACAGCTTTTTTGGCATACGATCAGGCTATTGTTGGGTTTATATTGTTGCTATGACAGAATAAACATTTTTGGTGTTGCAAAAATATTTTTATGAACTCGCAGATAGATGCTATTGTCCACTGTGTCACGCATGGGTAGATATAGTATAATATAGACTGGGTAGGGGGTTGCTTGTTAAACGTGACAATAGTGAAATTTAAAAACTCAGTTTATTATTTGTCACAAATTGTGTACTAATAAAGCTAAACAGGGAGTTTATTGTTTCCACTGTTTTCAGTTAGATTTCAGGAGAAATGCGTATCGGAGTTGAGCACAATCTTGGCGCCGGTGCCATGGCCACTAGGCAATTTGCGTGAAGGAGTTAACTATATGTGTCATTACCTATTGACATTAGCTCAAAGACCTGAAGATAGAATGAAACTCAATTGTTAAATTATGTTTGTGAGATAGATTTTGTTCATTCAAAAATGTTATATTCAATTTCACACATTATTTAAGTTTACTAATACTGAGTATGTATGTGTGAATAAATAAGAAAAGTAACAATGCATTAGCTCGTTAATGTTTATATTATTATTAAACATGGTAATGTGCATTACCATAAATGCAGTGCAGGACTGTAAGATCACAAATATGTATCAATTGAACATTCTAATACTGAATTATATGCTGGTAATTGAAAGCAATTCAGTTCTAGAACACTGACTTAGTCAGTCCAAAAAACATAGTCTTCAAAGGGTTAAAACTGGCTATTAGTTGCCAGTGAGCAGAAGTACAGTACTTAGTACAGAAGTACAGTAGTCACTGAGAAGTGTGCATTTAACTTGGAGTAAAACAAACCAGCAGGTCATGTTTCCCTGCAAACAAACTACTGGTTACTTGAGAGAAAGACAGATGACAGTGGCTGCAGCAACTAATAAAATAAGTGTGGATGTCATCCATGGTTGAGCTCTTGTTGTCATACCAGTGACTTATCATTTTAACCCTTTAAGGTGCAAGATCACAAGTATGTGATAAGAATGTAAATGGTGAAAACTCACTCCTGGTAATTGAAGGCAATGGAGTTCTACAACACTTACTTAGAACATTCCCAAAAAAACTACTTTTTAAAGGGTTAAAGGCTCAGCGTATCAATCAAACAAGATCTCACGTGCAGTCACTGTGAGTATACAAATGCACACACACACACACACACACACACACACACACACACGCACACACACACATACAAATACAGATGCATGCACACACAAACACACTCACACAAGCACACACACACACACACACACACACATACAAATACAGATGCATGCACACACAAACACACTCACACAAGCACACACACACACACACACACACACACATACAAATATAAACACACACCCACACACACATGTTGACCTTACTGTCTCATTATTGAGTAATCGTCATCTTTTCATAGGAGTACATAGCCAGTCATTCATTTAATGTAAACATGACTCTCTGACATGTGCATATGTGCAAATCCACAGAGACATGTGAGAGATTGGTTGACAGCTTTATTTGCGCACACATACATGCACATGAATGCCTGCATGTGCGTGTAAGCATGTATGTGCATGTGTGTAAACCTGACTGTCATATAGCTCTCATGTGCCTCTGTATGTACACAAACACACACACACACACACACACACACACAGGCATGTATGCATGCACCCACATACCTAAAATAATTCATAATGTACATGTTTATTTTATATTTTTCATCTGACTAGTCTTTGTCTACAATTTTTATCTGTAGGTTAAGGACATATGATGTAATCATGTTTTCTTTATTTGATTTTGTATTTATCTGATAGCAATTTTACACACTTTGTAGGCTGTATAGTGTTGAGTTGCACTTAATACTCCACTGATATACCGATGGGAATATTTCAGCGCTTATGCCAGCTTCTTTTGAAACGCCAAGACAAATGCACTCGATAATTAGCTTTTCTCAGCTCGGGCAACATAAATAAATTGTGGTAGATTTTTAAATATTAAAACTACAAAAATTTTTAAAGTAGTGTTTTTATTTGACTATACTCAAGAGAGTGTCGTATAAGGATGACATTGTTTCAAGGGTACCTCCTGAAATATAAAATTAATATATGAAAGGCACATATTGGGTATATTGCTACACACTCTGCCTGGAACATTCACAAGAATGAAATGAAACCACCAAGAGCAAATTGCTTTCAATTTTTTGTGATGCTTATGGTTTTTAAATCTCTCCAAAATTCTAAACATATTTTTCCCCTGTGGAGAAAAAATGATTAATCCTTTTAATAATTGTCATTTGTTCTCCACAATACAGTGACAGACTTTTCACGAGAATCACCAAAGAAGCGAAAACACTCAAGTAAAGAACATGGTTTAATCGACATTTGTCCTGAATTTTGTCCTGACTTAACCATAAATGCAAGCAATTGGTTAATGTCGGTGATTGCTTCTCTCATCTTATTGCATTTAAACGAATGCAATAAGGTGTAAGTCAGACTTTTGTGATTGAATAGGATCCTTTCTCATCCTGCAGCAAGGGCTGAATTGGTCAGTGTTGTCAAAGAACCTAAAAGTTACCATATGGTTTGATGCAAATCTACAGTGTGCATACTATGATCTCCTCACCCAGTGTGTGAATTAATATTCTCCTGCTAATTATTTATTTATGTACTTATCTTATTTATTTATTTTGTGGAAGAGTCCATCCTGATTTTTCGGTCGTATGATTGAGCAGTCGAACAAACATCACGCACATCTGATCTGTATAAAGTAGAGAGCACATTGAATACATAGGATGACATAATGTTTGCATTCATTTAGTTGTATTAATAAATCAGTGTTTACATCAGAATTACAACTTTAAGGGTTGTTTCCCCTGACTCATTTTTCAATTGAACTTCTATTGAAAAATAAGTCAGGAAAGGAAGCCCTCAAAGGTACCCCCAAAAGATTTACTGTATATCTGGCAGCGTGATGCTTTGTGGCTCGTCTGATACTTCAGACCCTTGATGACTTACAGCCATTTCGCCAACCATGTGTTCCATACTGATACAGTGTAATTTACTGTTTAATCTAGTCGCCCCCGACCAAATCCCATATAGATTAATTCAAATGCAAAAAGATTATAGTGTCACTTGTAAGAGCACCTGGAAATAAAATACCAAGAGGAAATCATGGCATGCAAAGAATATGCAACCAAATATTAAGTTTAATGGCTTTACTTAAATTTATGTTCATTTGTCCAATTACTTTTGGTCCCCTAAAATTGGGGGGACTGTGTATAAAAAGGGTTACGATTGCTACACGATTCACCCAACATGGATGTAAACACCCGCAAATGAAAGCTGAGAGTCTGCATGTCCAGCTTTAATAACACCCTCATAGTCACTGTTCCATTTCAAATCCAATGTGCTGGAGTACAGAGCAAAACAAGAATATAATGTGTCACTGACACTGTCCAAATACTTTTGCGCTGCACTGTATATGTATAGTACTGTACTGCAGTGGAATAGCAATAGACAACATAATCTGCCAAAGTACATTCGTAGATTAAGGCGGATTACAATTGCAATTTTAGAGTGAATGATGTATTATTCATAATCCTTGGTATAACTGGGGCCAATGTACCTCTGGTTATTAGAAGAAAGGTTGGTTATTGAAAGATAGGGTAGTTGCAGAAACAGACAGGGAGGCATTCCGTTTGGTGAGAGACTTCTGACTCTAAAGCAAACACTGCACTGTAAAAAAAATAACTCATTTAAAGATGTAAGTTTGTACAACTGCCATTGTTAAAGCCAAGTTTGTGCAACTTATTATTATGATTTTAGCCAACATGTACAGCTTGTTTTGTTAACTCAAAATTGTTATTGTATTCAACATGTTGCCCAAAAGTTGAGTTTACTCAAAAAGGTTGTGGAAAACATTACCTCATTTTTAGTTAGGGGAGCCAATTTATTTTTTACAGTGTGTTTGTGTCAATAGGATGCTTATATTCAGCTGTAAATCTACTGTATTTGTGATTATTTTTTTAAGAAGTAAAGACTTTGAGAATTTTTATAATCACCTCAGCTACAAAGTATGAAAGGAAAATGGGTTTAATGTTTTAGATAGAAAAAAAATAAGCACTGTAGTAGTTACTGTTTATTAAAATAATATTGAGATTTACTATTGAGCATGCACTAATTCAATATTACATGTTTGTGTATGCCTTTGAAAATAGTTATCATATACATGGTTGAATGGCAGACCCCAGGGACACAATATTAGTTAGGTTAAATAAAAATCACATTTGCAGTGATTGTAGACAATTAAAATGTATTTATTTTTTATTTTTTTTGTAATGTCAATTGTGTTCCTTGACATGCATGAGGCTGTCTCTGAAGGTCAAATAGCAAAAGTCTGGCAACAACTTGTTTAAATTGACTCCTTCATGGATTTTGTTTGAAATCTGCATTGCAGAGTTTAAACCAGTGTTTAGAGAGTGCTTCCTTCCATTCAAAACAAAACCGTTCAGCCGCTCAAACAAATTTTAAATTAAGCAAAATATGTCCTTCTACCAGGATGGAGGCTATTAATGGGAAGGTGCTGATGGTTAAAGCAAAAAACATGTCAAAAGTACACAGGAGGCATGATTCATTTATTTTTCGTTTGAGACATTTCTGTCCATCGCAATAATTTAATTTGATGGAGTAATTTAGAGTACAAGGAATTTTCAATGCTTCTGACAGAGCCAGGAGTTCTTCTGAACTGGAAATGAGGGAAACAGAAATCTTGTCTTTAGACTTATCATTGGTCTCACCTCTCGATGTATTCATTGATATTGCTTTATTTTACAGCATGCCAATTATGTAAACATTCCACAGGTGATGCCAAGACATAGCCTTAATTGTGTTTCACACACTGTATTTCTTCATCTCAGGCTACAGAAGTTCAATTAAGTAAAATCAATGTAATTATTACAAACAGTTTGTTTTATCTGTAGTCTCTCTAAACCACAGCAGGAATGTGTTGAGTAAAGCTCAACAAAGGGTAACAAAAAAAAACCTTGAGCTTTTCCGCAAGCTTTTACAATGAAGAGCAGAGCAGATTGGCAGATCTTTACATCCTCAAAGCCCATATGACCATGAAAACAAAGAGTACATCAACCATGCAAATCCAGCACAGCTTTGCAATGTAAAAACAACACTAACAGAATAGCGTGGAGAATCATTACCTATATCCCGTTTGGGATTATGTACTCAGTAAACAAATTGCTTGATGTGCAGGTTGACCATATCGATTAATTTCACAGTCACATACATGATGGGGGCTAATTCAATAATTAAGGCCAGAGGTTGGCATCGAATCCAGAAACGGACTCAGCCCTACTTCTCAACCTCTGCCTCCAATGGTGTGTATGTGGGCAGTTCTATTTCATTCTTCCAACCATTAGGGTCATCAACCACAAATTAGCCTTCTAGGTGCCAGATGCATTGAGACTCTTATATATTTGTCATTGGGGATGACCCCCACGTAGTGACATAATTCCTCCCTATAAAAAAAGAAACGTTAATGCGGAAGTCCTCTTCGTTTTCTCGCCGATGCAGAGTAGAAACATGAGATTGTTTGTATCTTGTGCTAATTCCCTACGCCTTGTGACTTTGGTCGGAGCTATGATTCTTATCGTCCTCCAAAGGCGGTGATAAGCACTCACATGTAGTATCTACTGGTAGCTTTGCTATTTAAAGACGGGTATTGTTTTTTGGTTATTTTGCTAATGCTAAACTTTGAGGTTGTTTATGTTTAGCATATATATTGTTTGCGGTTGGGCACACGGTGCTACCAAGTTTATTAGTTCACTCCAGCGAAACATATTCACGAGTGTATTTTCACTGATTCCAGATCTATCCTGGGTGTAGTGCACCCCAGTGAGATTTGGTTTTCTACAATCTGTGAGCTGAGGGCTCAGGTGATTGGTTTGTGTGGCAGAGTAGCGTGTGCGATACACTCCTGCCCGGGCTTCCCCTACTCAAGACCGCCCGCCACATGTTGCGCCCTCGGGTGCTCTTTATCCTGCTAAGGCATGAGCCCCTTGTACACAGAATGTGGGGGAGCCATGGCTATGGCTGATAGACACACCCGGTGCTGCCTGTGCCTCGGCCTAAGACACCTGCAGGAGGCCTTCTCAGACCAATGCCCATGCTGTATGGGTATGTCTCTGGAAACCAAGCAGGCCCGATTGGATGCCTTTATGGGCTGCATGACCCCCTCGGGCAGAGCGCCATCCGCGGTAGAGGTTGCCCCCAAACGTAAGGGTATTTCCGCCACCGAGGGCCCTTCACGAAAAAAAGGCAAGGCTGGCAGGGGCAACAACATATCCGCAGAAGTCATACAGCTAAACGCTGCAGTACAACAACTCACTGAGAGGCTGGAAGACCGTACGAAAGCGGAAACGGCTCCCCAGCACAGTCCCCTGCAGGGGCCCCCAGAAGAGGAGGATTCATACAGGGATCTGAATTTGGAGGGGTTTGATGCACTTTCTACAGCAGCATCTAACACCCAGTTTGTTCAGAGTCGGTCTGACACATGGGACCAATCTGAAAAAGGGTCGGTGGAAGGCTCAGGTTCCACTGAGAGTTCAGTGGGCTACTCTCTAGAGACTCTCTAGAGACTATTTTTTGTGCAGCCCTGGCACCATGGGTTGCAATATACCATAGGTCAATACCAAGGAGACATTTCACCGCCGGGCCCCCCAGATCTGAGGGACCTGAATGCATATCTAAAATGATACACTTTCCGTATGCTCCGGATATCGGATGTTATACACACCATGAGACCAGGGGATTAGTTTACGGGTGTGGACTTGAAGGACACATACGTCCGTATCCCTATCTGTGTGCAGCATCGTTCTTTTCAAAACTTTGCGTTCCGAAGTCGGGCATACAAATTCAATGTCCTCCCATTCGGTCTTTCTCTGGCCTGAGCGCGATCCTATTGCCGCTCCGGCTGAGGGGGTTAAAAAACATGCCGTACCTAAACGATTGGCTAATATGTGCCGAGTCGTACGGCATAGCGCTCACACACACTACCCAGAGGTTGGAACATATTGCCAGACTGGGCATCAATGTCAACTATGGCAAGAGCCAGCTAGTACCGAAACAGTCCATCAAGTACATCGAACTGTTGCTCGATTCAAAGAGCATGAAGGCATCATTGACGACTCATCACATAGCTACGATGCTTGACGAGGTGTGTCAATTCCAAGCGGTTTTTCAGAGGCTTATGGGCTTAATCATGGCCGCCTCAGGAGCCTCTCGGACTCCTGACAGCCAGGCCACTTTAAGTATGGTTAAATCCCATGTCTCTGCATTCCAAGTGGGACCATCACACTCGAATCAGGGTGACGTGTAAGCTTTATTGGCTACTCCGCCTATGACGACGAGTCAGCTTCCTAAAAAAAAGCGTCCGGATGGGGGTTATACCATCACGACGCGTGGTGGTAATGAAGGATGCTTCACTCCGAAATTCATAGAACTATGGTTTCAGTCGTAACCTTCGTTTTTCAGTCTTAAGCCAAACTGCACTACAATATCATTCAATCACAATGTGCCTGCTTAGAGAATGGTGAGTACAAGTAGGGCTACCAGAATGACCTAATAATCATTAATTATTTGAAAGTACCTCACCCTTCTACTTAAGATGGTCCACAGCATAGTACAGAAAACAGTATTAAACAGCCACATAATACTTGTCTAAACCAAAAAAAAAAATAATATATATATATATATATATATATATATATATATAAAATAATAATAATAAACATTATGCTTGATGGGTACAGTGCATTTGATATATGCTGTAATGCAAGTAATGTATATATCTTTGTTTTTGATAGAATATTATTAAAGCTACTGCACAGGCAGTTATTTGAGTCAGTACTGTTTGTTTATTATTACAAAAATGTTTTGAAATGAAACCACACTCAGTGATCACATGTCTTGCTTATCATCTTGTCTTGTATATGTTTTGCTTTACCTTTTGTGATTATTTCATTTTCTTGTCAATTGGAAAGTCTGCCTTACCAAGCAAAAGTAGGACTAGAAGAAAGAACAGAAGAGACGTATGTCTGTCACCTCAGGACAGTGTTAATAAGTCTGCCTGTCACCTCAGGACAGTGTTAACAGGTCTGTTTTTTCTCGCAGGACAGTGTTAATAAGTCTGCCTGTCCCATCAGAACAGTGTTTGCAAGTCTGCCTGTCCACTCAGGACAGTGATAACAAGTCTGTCTGTCCCTGCAGGACAGTGTTAATAAATTTGTCTGACCCCTCAGGACAGTGTTAATAAGTATGTCTGTCCCCTCAGGACAGTGTTAATAAGTATGTCTCTCCCCTCAGGACGGTGTTAATACGTCTGTCTGTCCACTCAGGACAGTGTTAATAAGTATGTTTGTCCCCTCAGGACAGTGTTAATAAGTCTTTTTTTCCCCCCTCAGGACAGTGTTAATAAGTCTGTCTGTCCCTGCAGGACAGTGTTAATAAGTATGTCTGTCTGCTCAGAATAGTGTTAATAAGTCTGTTTGCCTGTACCCTCAGGACAGTGTTAATAAGTTTGTCTGTCACCTCAGGACAGTGTTAATAAGTATGTCTGTCCCCTCAGGACAGTGTTCATAAGTATGTCTGTCCCTGCAGGACAGTGTTAATACCTCTGTCTGTTCGCTCAGGACAGTGTTGTCTCAAGGCCATTGTGCTGAAACGCAGTGTGTGTTTATTGTGGTATGTCTGCAGCTCAGGACATTGTTAATAATGTCTGTAGATTAGATTGATAAGATTGTGGCTCAGACCAAGGATGATATAAAGATATCTGTTGGTTACTAGTGTTTGTTGTGGCTCCAGGGGTAAATTAAGTGGATGATATAGTGTGCATAATCTGATATCAGAAGATTCTTGTCACTTTAAGTACCTTGGAAGAGAAGTAAATCTTTGTTGAGTGCTTACCTACTCTAGTGTTCGGTGCTGGACTGAAATTCTCATATGGGAAAATTGGGGAATACACCTATAGGTGCTCCGAAATATGTAGCAGCACTTGCATTTGAATGTGCTTGTATGTCAAGATGTTGCTGTACAGAAATGATTAATATGAATTTGAATTTATAAAATTTGATCTTTCATTATGCAAGTTTAAAAAATATATACAATTATATACGACATTCACACACACACACACACACACACACACACACACACACACATACTTGCAAGCTATACAGACACAGACGCAATGTTTTTTCTGTTCATAAGCCAACCATTAAAAATATGCTTCCATCTCTGATTTGGGCTGAATCATGCTGGTTTTGAGTCTGTGAGTTTTCTTAACCTGGGCCTTGAGACCCCTCCTTTTTCCAGGGGGGGGTCACAGATCCACAGGGCAGGTCAGTTAGGAAAACAGGATTTTTCTTTATTTTTTATAACCTGCACAACAGGAAAGCTGTCACAGACACATACTTCTCCAATTACAAATTCAATGGAGACAAGAAAGAGTGTGTATGATGAATGTATAAGTAATGCCAGCAATTAATTAATTGCTTACACTGGCAATGCTTTGGAGGTCTACAAATGACAGAGTTGACACCGTTAGAAGATTAAGAGCATAAAGTAATTTACCCAATAATAAGATGAATGAATAAATATTATGACCAAAAAATTGCACGTCATGGCTCACTCAATATATTTAAAAAAAATAACTTCAGCAAAAAGCACACATAAGCAAGATTCCCATCTCCAGGTATATATTCCATGTCTGTGTTTCGGTTAGTAAATCACTATTAGCAGTTTGTGTTGTTTTCCCTGTTAGTTTTCCTTGCTGTGCAGTGTTTGATTTAATTATCACATTCTTACTGTACAGTATTATTTTGTAGGAGTGTTCAAAAAATTAAATAACTCTTTAAAACTACCATTTCAGTTTTCATCTTTATTCAGTATGAGCTAGTGGTTAAGTTGTGTTAGTTGTACCTGTAGCTGTATATTTTTACATTTTAACATATACACTCTATGAGTGTGCCATTTCCGCATTTTTCTAAACATGCGTTTATAATATAATTTAAAATATGAATAAAACATATAGCATTACCAATAGTGGTAAATAAGTAAACAATTACAAAAAAATGTAAAACACAATATAGTATTTACATAATTTTAGAAATTGTATGTAGCTATATAATACCGGAAACACTTACAGAAACTGAATATCTGAAGTGGGATATTGGCCCATTGTTCATGAGGGAACAGTGTTTGCACCATAGGGTGCACCTGGTTTTGTAAAATGGTTTCAAGTTGTTTGCCCATTACACGTCCATGGAGAGCAATCATTGGATCCAATGAGTCTGCCCATACCATTACATTACTTAACAGTTGGCAACAGCCATAGTGGATTGAATGCCTCCTTAGGCTTTCTCAAAACATAAACCCGTCCAGATGTATTAGAAAGAGTAAAAAATGCCTCATCAGACCATATCACTTTTCTCTATTGCTCAGGGGTCCAGGTTTTGTGGTCCTTACACCATGTTATGTGTTTTTTTGCATTAGCCTTGGATACAGATGGTTTGCCAATGGCGGCCCTGCCATAAATACTAAATTTATGAAGCTCACAATGTACTGTTTTTGTTGAGACTGGTTCAGATATGGATTGATTCAATTCTGGGGTGATTTTTTTTTGGTGTTGGGCATATGTTGTCATAATCTTTGACACTGTTCCCCTTGCCACCTTAAATAATGTTGCTGTTTTTGTGACCAATGCACTTGCAATTCTGGCACCAACTATTTGGCCCCTTTGGAACGCTGTTAGTATCCTCATTTTGCTTTGGCAACTTACCTCACAAAGTTCTGCTGGTTAGACCTTTTTTAAGCAGAAACATGCTGCTAATTAGCATTCAACTTAATAGGAATCATCTGTTTAGATGCTTTTGTAATTGTGATTCAGATGCTTTAAAGTTGAAACCATTTTTCAGGGGTGTTTTTGTTATTCTGTCCACCCCCTGTATACGCAGTGTGATATACGTATAATGTATGAGGTAAGGTTTGATGGATTAACTATTTCATCTTCTGTTGCTCTTAAAATTAGGCGAAATATCAGGGTAGCTTATACAATTATGCAATGGTACGATTTCAGTGCCCCACTTGAAAATACATGATTAAGGTTCTTTCATTCAGATCCAATCCAAGCGCAGCTGTCCATCCAAAATGGGAGTTAAGTTAAGTTAATTTATACTTTATTGACCCCATGGGGTAATTTGTCCTCTGCATTTTGCCCATCCTAACAACTTAGGAGCAGTGGGCAGCGACAGTGCAGTGTTTCTATGAGAATGAACAGTGGGCCATTGACATGTAAATTCTAATAACCTGAAATGCTTGTAATTCATTGGACTGCATGGTACTCTGGCGATGCCAGGGATGACAAAACGAATAAAAGATCTCTTTGGCAGGTCTCAAGTCCATTGCTGCTGAATTCACCACCAGATTCAACTGATCTCATACATTTAAGAATTAATAATGTACAGTCACTGAACACAATGAGCTTCAAGTTCTTGGTGCAAGGATACCAAATCGAGCATAGAACATCACAGAATTATTTTTTTGTACTTTATGTTTCTAATTATGGAAATGACTAGGTATCATAATTATTTCACACAGAGGCTTTATAAATATGGAATGCCGAGAGTGCCACAATGATAAATAAAAAAATAAAAAAATAAATAAATGTGGAAATATAAAAATTAATAGAAAAAAGAATCTGGAAATAAATCTGGGAATTAATATTGAGCAGTGAATGTACAATTAATTACATTTATTACATTTCTTATACATTTATAAAATTATTTTTTATATATATTAATTGATCTATTTCTGTATATGTTTCCAATGTATGTCCCTATTTACTTATTTTTTTATTTCCATATATATTTCTCTACAAGCACAATCTGTCAATCAACTTGCTTTAGTCCACCCATTAAGTTTGCCTTGTTCCAAGTTCCAACCTTTCATGTTCTCAATGTGAGCAAGTACATTAATGGAGAAGTCAATTTTTCAAATATTGAGAGAAATGGCAGATATGTTGTATATTGCTGTAAACAATGTAGAAATATTTTACCTGAGAAAGATAGCTATATGACCATGTGCAATGCATCCAACAATGTTCGCTGGCATCCGACAAAACATAGCGTCGTAGCAGCTTGAGCTAGCTATTGCTAGCTTGGTTCTTTCACTTCAGGCCAAAATAGCTTTACAATTACATAGTGAGCATTGTGGGAGTGAATTATTATATGTTTTTAAAGTCGATTAAGAAAATTTGGCTATCTCATTAAATTTGCCTATGAGGCTTCATAGAATATTATATTTTTGCAACTTCAAATATACACATTGTCATGGTCGCAAAGCAGACAATGTGACTAAACTAACGTTACAATGACCAGAGGAGACAGAGGCGGTCATGTAACTAGGGGTCATGTTGAGATTTGTAAAAACAGCTAGCTAGCTAGTTAGCTTTCTGAGGTACAAGATGGCTATATTGCTCAACTTATCCACCATTTCCGTCAATATTTGAGAGATTGACTTCTCCATTAATGTGCTTGCTCACATTGAGAAACGCTGTATGCAGCTCTGATCACATAGATTTGAACCTTAAGGGTGGGACCTAGTCAAACTTAAAGGGTGGACCAAAGCAAGTTCATTTACAGATTGCGCTCGTAAGAAATTAAATAGGAAAATATATATGGAAATAAATTAATAAGTAAATAAGTAAATAAGTAAATAAGTAAATAAGTAAATATGTAAATAAGTAAATATGAACATAAATTGGCTTACAATTGAATAATATGATACAATATTTTTCAGCTATATTAAATAAAATGTATAATTCAATAATAATTCAATAATAATGCAATGTGTTACATGCCATGTTAGTCATCATTAAACACAAAAGAAGGCAGGACAAGCTAGGTCATCTGCAACTATAACTTTCTTACTGTGATAGTCACTTTACTGTTCCCTCACTTTCAGAAACCATGGTGAGCAGGGAGGCCAGCAAATGCATGCTCACCAACTCGGAGTCCGATTCAGAAGCGGCGCCCTCTCTGGCCTTGGAGGAGAAGTACACCTTGGACCCCAGCAGGCAGGTGCGAAAGAGGAACAAGGCCCTGCAGGTGCGGTTCAAGGACATCTGCGACGCGCAGAACGAGCAGAGGGAAGCCGCCAAGCAGGCGGGAGGGAAGGGGGCCAGGCCTGTGTCCTATAAAATTGCTTACCGCAAGTACATGACGGTGCCCGCTCGCCGTTCCATCCCCAACGTCACCCGGAGCACGGGCGTGCAGACGTCCCCGGACCTTAAAACGCGCTACCAGACCTTTCCCTTTGAGCGCAAGAAAGGACACACCCTCAAGAACTCAGTGGAAAGCTTTAAGGGTCAGGACAACGGCTTTCCGATGGACACTCAGGGGACGAAGGACACAGAAAGCTTGGGGGGCTCCTCGCGATGCGTGACCAAGGTCAGCCAGCAGACACGAGCGCTCTTCCACGCTATCGACTGCATTGACGCGGTGGACGTCCTCCCCGCCACCAACTGCTCGGACGGAGCCGTGTGCTTGGAGTCATCTCTGGTCAGCTGTTCCAAAGACTCCCATGGCTTTCCCAGCACGTCGGACTCCAGCGTCGACGTGGACTTCCAGATGTCCAGTGACAAAACGGAGCACAACAGAGGGCTCTTGGAGGAGGACATGGATCCTTCAACCAGACGCCAGATTCGGAGCTTCAAAGAGGGCTCCTCCAGGTCTTTGGAGGACACTGGGTCGAAGGTGACGGGACCCATTGCCTGGAACTCACTGACGCAGGTGGAGTGCCTGGACAGCCTCTCCCTGCGCAACAAACACAGGCACGCCCAGGAGCTGAACGGGCTGCAGCCTCAGGCGCAGACCCTGCCGCGTACCAGCTGCTCCTCACAGCTGCAGTGCCACTCCCGTCCTCTGGGCGCGACGGAGGCCAAAGGGGCATGTACTGGGGGCGCTGCCACCGTGGGTGAAACATGCAAACAGATAGTAGCTGTCACTAAGGATGGGAAGCTCAAAGCACAGCTTCAGGTGATGGAGAATATGATCAGTTCCAGTCAGGAGACTATCAAAGTCCTGCTGGGAGTCATTCAGGAACTGGAGAAGGGAGAGGCACAGAGAGAAGGGTATGAATCCTATTATTCCTGTCAATATTTAGGCTTTATTGTTCTCATCATAAAACACTGTATTATTGCAGCTGTCCATCATATCTTTGCTCTCAGCACATTAGCTCCAGAGCAGGCCTAGCTCAGTAATTTATTCTGGAAGTATGAAAGGAAGAGTGTTTCTAACATAACGTACTGAATGAAAGATTCATGTGTTTTCCCCTTGCTGGTTGTAGCGAGGGTCTCCACAATGGAAGAACAGTCCATTTAATTCACAAAATATTCATTACCCTTTTTTGAGGCAAAATCCGGTTGTGTTTTTAAATGACGAAGGTCCCAAGTCCAGTGCAGTGAAACGATATGAAAGTGAATTGCGTTTGAACAACGGGCCGCTAAGCTGTGAGGGAGATGCACGGTGTTCTTTTGTGCAAGGCCGAGCAGTGAAGAAAGCCATTGCATTGCATCCGTCCATCACTCTGCATTCCATTACACATGACATTTGATGCATTAATGCTGCACCTATCATTTTTCATGCTCAGGATGCACTCAAATGCCAAAAAAGTATATTTCTGTCACTTTATTTTCAACGCCTCACTTCTAAAGTCTATTTGGCATGAAAGGAACCATTCCACTCAACATTAAAGCTAAGATTGAGGTATTAAGTGAGGCTTTAGATGTCATTGTTCACTTATGTTGCACGCTGTCATGGCAAAGACTAGTTAAAATCTCGAAGTGAACTGTCCAGCTTACGAAATATGGTCATGCAAAAAAAAAAAAAAAAAAAAAAGATTGCATCATTAGTTAATGCAAAAGAAAGCTAACAAAAGGTCTAGAGTTGATTCTAGGTGTGAAATTTGCATTTGTAGTATGTTGCTGTCTCTCAACATATGACCAAATATGTGCCAATGCCAGTAAAACTGTGACGTCCAGCAGGGAGGTAAGGACCCAAATGCACGACGAGACAGGAAAGAAGATAAGTGTCTATATATTCTGTAGGTACACCGGGAAACCAGGGTGTGCGATCTGAAGCCAGGTCCGCAGCGCACGAACAGGCGGTGGCAGAGTCAGGATCCAGCAAGAAGGCGAAGTAGCCAGGAGTGGTCTTTAGCCAGGTTCGAAGGATCAGGCGGTGGCAGAGTCAGGATCCACACAGGGAAGTCAGGGCGTGTGGCATCCAGACCTGGGTACATATATCCAGTCTAGAAAACTAGAAATTCGGGACAAAAGTACAAACGCGACAAGGACCGTAATACTCAGACAAGGAATCACAGGAACAGCACGGTTAATATAACTAGTGTCATTAGAGCTGATAAACTGCAGCTTGCGGGAAATGCGTGCGAGATTAGCGAATTGATTGAACAATTAGAAAACCACGTGAGGAATGCGGTGAAAGCAATTAGGTGTGAATTGTGTCATTAAGATGTGGTGCAAGTAATAATGTGCAATGTAGACACAATCAGGCAATGAACGCAGACATGACACAATCAGGTTCAGGGAAAACAGGAAAACCCTAAGGAAGGGACGGGGAGCGGAGCGGATCGTAACAAAAACAGGCCATCATGAGTCTGAAAATATGAATATCGATCAGAGACATGATCTCTAGCTTTTTCAGGGTTAAGGGTAGTTCCAGGTGTAAAAACACTACTTATATTAAAAATATATATATTTTTAAAAAACCTTTCCTTAGCTCTTGAGTTCACATTAAAAATATATAATACCAGTGATACACTAACAACAACACAGAGGTCAGCTATGTTCCTTATGTTTGTGAATAGATGAAGTGGAGCTCTTTCTCATTTTAAGTACCTTCAGTTTCAGTGGGCAGAAGATATACAGTATATTCGGAGCTTTCCAGAAAAATATCTGATATTATTGGAGGGGGGGAGGGTGTTCTCAGCCTGGTTTGCAAACATTTGCTCTTCCTACATCAAAGCCGGCCATACTTCACAGAGCACAGTCAGTGTGTTCATTGGTTTATAAATATCCACAGGCGTATGGCTGTTTGAGAACCAAGTTGTTTACTGGATAAACACTAATTTTGTGAAAGCAGCTCAGCAGTATGCCTTGTAAGGCACATCCACTTAATCTGTCATTGTTAGACCCGACTAAATACTTTATCAGTGCCTCATTTTCAAATACTATTTCTAGCTTTCAATTAAACTCAAGCTACAAATGGATACTTATAATAAGGTAATTGTGTGGGAATAGTAAGCATGGATGATTATTCAGAGCAATACTTAAGGCTCATATTTAACAAGCAATTACATTAGCTGCTTTAAAAAGTAGCCCCATGATCTGTTGCTTGATGTTTTGCATTTGCATTTCATAAATATTTAAAAGTATACTGAACTTTGTTTGAACATACTGTTGTATAGCTACCTGGCACCGATATTAGTCATAATATTAAAGCTTCAAGCTGCTCCAGTGGTCAGAAACTTACCAATGAAGAATTATGTTTTTTCTCTCTCCATTCACTTCCATTTCACGGTGAAAAAGGTCTCAAAAGCACACTTTTAGCACATAAACGAATGCAAACAACGCGGATTATGCCGATAAATAAAATCACGACATCCAGAACCGAAGGTTTGAAACCTTTGAACCCATTTTTGATAACTATTTTCTGAGAACTAGCAACTGTTGCTAGCATTTTTGCTGTTCGGTTTGTTTAATGACACACACTTCAGGAAGTGAGTGGGGGTGTTACGGTGCATGAACCAAACAAGGAAGTTAATAAGTTAATGACCGGATATTCTTCCAAATCTTTGTTTGGAAAAAGTGTAAAATATCATGAATGGAGCTTTTTATCTTTTCAAACGTTCAGTACTGGATTTCATGATTTTATGTATTGACATTATCCGCGTTGTTTGCATTCGTTTATGTGCTAAATGTATGCTTTTGAGACCTTTTTCACTATGCAATGGAAGTGAGTGGAGAGAGAAAAAACATCATTCTTCGTTAGTCAGTTTCTGACAACTGGAGAAACTCATGAAGGTGAGCTTGAATTATGACTAATATCGGTGCCAGGTAGCTATACAACATTATGTTCAAACAAAGTTCAGTATGCTTTTAAAAGCGATAACCTTGTCATTATACTGTCACACTACCTTGGCCAATGTTGTCATGTCAGTGTTGGATTGACGCTAAACCCACTGGAGGGTACTTCTGAATGGTACACTCTCAATGGCTGTGCTGGTGCCCAGTTCTGTTAAATGCTATGGATTGGCTCAGCAACTGTGTTGCCTTTGACAAAACATAAATCTGTTTAGTAAGAGCTCTTAAATACTTTGGGTCTTGCATTAGTTTGTCCCTGTGTTGAAAATGTTAACTTCATTCAATGTTTTTCATATACGATGAGTAAACATGAGTGTGGATGAAGAGTCTTTGAAAACATCTAATGAAAAACAAATCTATTCAGACTGCAAGCCTTCATTGAGCAGACATTTCTGCAATCGCTCGCATATTAATTTTATGAGGGTGTGCACTGGTACTAATGTCTGTTGCATTGTTACGCATTTCCATTCCTGCAAAAAGTAAATTAATTAATAAGTAAAAAAAATTATTAAAATCATTGGGGTGAAAATATATATATATATATATATTTTGTTTATTCTATCTTTTTCTAGGAGACACGTCATATTTTGAGAAATATTTGGTTTGTGTTTATCAGTTTTTTTAAACAGTCAAATTTGAGGGTATGCAATCATCAAAACAGGTTATTTTTCAGCAATGGAAGTTGCATGGGAATGCAGGGACATAAAGAGTAATTTGATGAATAATGATACTTCTATAAGGGGATGTGAATTAGCGTTCATACTAGAAGCCTTCAATATAAACACAGTGCATATATTTGTTAAACATATAATATAATGTGATGCCATTGTATACTATTGTTTTTTTCCAGTTCCTAATCAATGAACAAACTAATTAGTTGTTATAAATGAATATAATTTTTTTTCTATTATAAAAACAATATATTATTTAATATTTTTGTTTTTCCAGCATCCCTCATTTGATAACCCCTGGTCTCCCCACGTTCATGAGCATTTTCGTCATTGTTTTTAAACTAAAAAAGTCTTACATTGAATAAATTAATTTCTGTCGGTACTAACATCACGATTTTTATGCGAGGCTGCAAGGTTAAATGGGAAGCTAAACACAGAAGGTCCATTAACACACATCTTCAGAACAGCACAGATTAGTCAGTGCAAATGCCTTACGCAAGCTTCACTGTAATTTAACATGACATAATTTATGCATATTTGTATGCATATGTGCGGTTCATCGTACTGCCCCAGAAATGCTCTCTCTGAAAAATGATTGGTTGATACCACTTTTTCATTGTTGTTGACTTGTCAGCACAGAACATCCTTGTTTGTGAATGTCTGAAGCATTTTCATTTTAATGTGAAATCAGTGCAGAGATCATGTGATCCACAAGAAGGAAAACGGAAAACGGAATGATGGATGGCGTAGTGGCTCGTCGTTTTCTCCCGTTTAACTGTGGTCACAGAGGGTCCCCTGGCCATGTTTTACAGGGAGGTGCCATGTTTCACTAACCCTCTATTGTAATTAGAAACTTCTTTTAGTGGATATTGTTCACAGTTTATCAATAGATTGGCTGCCATGTGGCAGTCTAATCGTGGGGTGGAGAGGGGTTGAGGACATGGCCTGTCTTTGAAGAAAGCTGATGTATGTGAGCAACACAGGGTCTGTGCTGAACAAACAGGGCTTAGAAAAACTTGACCTAATGAACAGACATCATTGTAGACCTCAAGTACCATACTCTCCATTCAAATACTTTCCATCCGAACATGTGGCCCTTAAGATATCGTGGCCCATGCTAAATCGGAAGTTCTCTCACCTCTGGATTGTCATCTAATTTTTTGATCACGCAAACCGCTAAATTCCCAGTTAATCTTGGGCCAATATATAATCTGTATTTTATTAAATTAATCACTGGTTAAAATGTATCTTATTTTTCATGAGAACAACCTTGATGAATGCAATTATAATTTAATTTGACCTTCAAATATATCCCATGCTTATTTGACGTGTGCGTTGATTTACGGCCTTTTTTTTTTAGATTTCTGAAAAGACAGGGAGACAGAAAATGAGATCCTGTCCAGACCTGCTCTCAATCACACATGGCACACGTTCGCAGGGGTGAGAGAGAACCCAGAATCCAGTCACCACATTAGGGTTATTGATCCTTTGCACCAAGATGCGCAGCAGTGAGGTCACCCTTACGACCGCCTGAAATTAGGGTTCAACTCAGTTCCACTGTCGTCTGTCAGGCACTTTGTG
The DNA here is from genome assembly GCA_022702515.1 of Ilyophis sp. 1 JC-2022. NCBI lineage: Eukaryota > Metazoa > Chordata > Actinopteri > Anguilliformes > Synaphobranchidae > Ilyophis > Ilyophis sp. 1 JC-2022. The sequence goes on from CM040396.1 coordinate 75,231,636, forward strand.
ACAGTCGGTAATTGCATGTCTCACCAGGACGCTTGGATGCCTTCTGCTCTCATGAGCGACCCCCAAATCAGGATGATAATAACACCTTTGCTATCAAAGCCAGTAAACGCAAGTGACAGCAGCATCCGAATCTGATGGGGAAATGGCTTTGTGCAGATGTTATTATGTATCATTCGCGGGGAAGGTTCATACTGGGGTCAGCTCATGCAACATGGAATCCTGAGCTTTAGGGAACAAAGTAAATAGCACAGACAAAAGAAAAAAATAAATGAGAAAGAGTGCGTATTACTTACGTATGGTAGAGTCTCCATGGGAATTCATCCCCGCAGATATATATGTACATATGAGTGGATGAGTGAATTTAATTTCCCCCACTGTGACATCATCTTTAAAAAACGGCACTTTAAAGTGACTGCATACTGTCTGTCATCTGTCATTAAACCCTGTCACAATACCATCACTAATGTTTTCATGTACAGAGAGAGAGAGAATAATGGGATAAATAAATGGGACAGTGGGATAAACACCAAATTTAAACCCTGCATGCATCTTACATGTACAAAAAAAAAAAAAACATCAAACAATGCATGCAGGGCAGAATCAGGCCAATATTCATTATTAATCATAACTAAAAAAAGAAAAATCTAATTTTGAAACCATTTAAAAAATACAGAGGGAGGCAGAGAGAAACAGAGAGAGAAAGAGATAGTGCAAATGTTCCCTCAGGTGGATCAATACTTAATGTTCTCTATAGCAAAGAGGAAATGAAAATTAAACACAGTGGATTCACAAAAGTGGACCAAGCGATTATAGGTACTTTTTCTCTTGCTAAAGTTGTGATTTCAAGTCAAGGTCAATACATGCAAATGGAGTCAGACACAGTTGAACCCTCTTAATGTATGAAATAATTTAAGACTTAATTTAAAATACATTTTTACCATCAACCCTTTTATGTACTTTAATGGTTGAAATTATAAAGGTGATAGAATTTCACTCTGATAGTGTGCCTTTGCCACTGCTTGGACACCTAAACTCTATTAGAGTTAAATTAGCACTGAATCAGAAAAATGTGTGTTTGTGAGTGCATGTGTGTGTGCGCGAGCACGTGGGTGTGTGTATTAGACAGCGAAAGATGGAACCACTCTTGGCCTCACTAAGAAAGAAAGGAGTGCACTTTTCCTGTGGTCTGCTACTCTGCTTGCGTATAAAAAATAACATTTATGTCATGTTTACTCTGAAAGATAATGAGGAATGAAAATCAAGACAAAATTGAAAAATGTGAGCATTGTATCACTTTTATCTGTCTGTAATCACTTATTCACACACTTTTATATCAGCCTGTAATCACTCATTCACACTCTTTTTATGTCTGTAATCACTCATTCACACACTTTTTATGTCTGTAATCACTCATTCTCATTCACACTCATTTTATGTCTGCAATCACTCATTCACACTCTCTTTATCAAACTGTGATCACTCATTCACATACTTTTTTTTTCTTTCCAGGCTCTCCTATCGAACAGGACAGGACACGGACAACTGCGACACATGTCGAAACAGTGCCTGCATCATTTACAGGTCGGTGGACCATCTCCTCACACATTTATGCACAGAAATATTTGCGTGTCAGAGGCCGATTATTAACCAGTATGTAAGCTGTGCTGTGACACAGGGTGGAACCGGCTTCTCTGCTGATGTTGGGGCAACTCTAATAGTGTAGCAGGGAGTTTGAATACCCAGGGAGAGTGTGGCCAGCTTGAGCCTTCCAGCGGTGCAATGGTTCTCGGTTTCCATGCCTCATTCAGTATTTGTTTATGTCCATAAAAATGACGGGGGGGGGGGGGGGTTGGGACGAACGTGTGTAAATAAAATAAATAAAACACTAGAGCAGACTCCAGACAGCGGGGCCTGTCTCAGAGAGACTGGATGAGCATTAGGACTGACAGGCAGCTTCAGATTGTGACAAATTGACTGCGCCCTGTGAGACTCTGAGGGAAGGGTGTTTGAAGCGAGGGAACGGCAGGCCGTGTCTCAGAACACTCTGAGCGGTGATGCGGGATTCTGGAAAAGTGCAGCGTCACGGCGTCAACGTCTCATTCTCAGAGCTCAAAAGCTCATGGAGTGGTACACAGCTGCTCCTCTCTAACTTAATCCATTCAGCCTTCAGTCTTTGCTTCAGGACATGATTCAATCACCCTGCGTAATTTTAAGCCCACGGTATGTTCAAACATATATGTATTTCCTCAATTTGGATTTATAATGCCTGTCAGTTTATTGTTCCAGGTTCCCTGCTATGGTGGGTACTTTTGTTCGCTAAGACATGGGGATAGCATTTAAAAAAAAAAAATGTATTAAATAAAAGTCATCCAGCATGTAGTTAGCTAGCTCTCCAGTTCTACAGCATTTGTCTTGCCCTCAGCTGACTTCTCATTCACTAATGCTAAAATATGTTGCAAATGAATTAAAATTGGTTGAGATCAATGATCAGCTTAAAGAGAAGTTTTCCACCCTGTCTATTTTCAGCGCAACAAATTTTACAAATTGTCCTACAGTCTGTTTTATTTTTAACATACAGCACTCATTTCTCTCTGAAGAGAAGGATGCCTCCTTGTATTTGAGATGCGGGTGAAATTAGAAGATGTCAAAAATAAAGGTTCAAAACAATATGTATTCTAAATACATATAAATTCTGAATCTAAACACAAGCACATAATTCCTGGCAAGTGTGTCCCCTGTTCTGGCTCCATTAGCGCTAAAAGGTACACAGTGTGGGCCGCTTTAGATCCCATTCCCACACATTTTCACAGTTCCGGTCTCAGGAAACATAACAGGAAGCAGAGGGTGCTCATGCAGGTGTCAGTATGTATTTACATCACCAGATTAAGACCATTTTTGGATTCAAAGCATATCATGTTCTCAAGCCTTATATGCCAGGGACTGCCATTTGTACAAAGAACATCGTGTGTCATGGCAACATGTTATTTTTTATTTTGTTTTCACACTTTTAAAAAGGGTAGATTCCCACATGCAGGAAGCTGATGTGTGGAATTCTTATAAGATATCGTGCCTACGTGAATTTCCCACTTTGCAGAAAATACAATCGTGAGGACCTTCACATAGTAGAACCCTTCTACATGAATAGGGCAAACCATGAGGGAGGGAGGGATGGGGGGGGGGGGGGGGGGTGGTTCTGCTATCACATCTTTCACCTTCATAATACCATACTACATCAGCCATAGGACATCCCTGAAAACTACCGTCCGGCATCTAGATTCACTGACCACCATCATGTTGCATGACATGACATCATTAAGATATTGCCCACAAAGCCCAGTTTAGCTGCCATATCCAATTTTAGCATACTGTAATCGAATTGAGCAAAAATATTTTGTTCCACTCAAAAAGCAATTTCATATGAATTTCATATCTTTACTTTTTGATTAAAGCCAAATATACTATTATAAGCAAACAGATAAATAATGACTGGATTGATCCATCAGACATGAAAATAGAAATTCCCCAATAGCAGGGACATATTGGTAACCCTGGAGATTGTGAAACCGCAAACGGTGACACAGGAGCAGACAGTGCCACTCCTATATCTTGAAGTGTGCTGTCCATTCAGCGCCTCAGATGTTTCAGATACAGAGGAGAGCTGCAGGACCATGCATAGTGCCAACTCCACTCGCTGGCATGATTACAGCTCTGGCTCATTGCAGATCATGGCAGCTTTTACACATTGTCTAATCAATGGGATATATAAAGGCCTATCTCTGGAGCCTAGGGAGAGACTGCAAAGCCACGGTGTGGTCCTGCTCTTCAACCCTCTGGTCCACTGGTCTTTAACTTTCTTTTCTCTTTTTTTTGTGGTGATTTTTAAATGAATGCCTTTTTGTTGTGATTTTGTAATGGCTATTATGTGGTTGTTTTCTTTGTTTTGTGCTCCTTGCACCAGGTAAACTAAAGGTAGTTATCCTGTGTATGTCTGTTCAGCACCTGACACGGTGGCTGCCCCCAGCACGCTATCACGACTGAGTTTAACTGGAGGCAGTTTCTCATTGGTTGGGGCAATGGTTCCTATATCCTTGAGCAACTGGGGCCCCCTGCAGTGTCACAGGTGGCTGGATGAACAGAAAATAATACATAAATATATAATAAAAATCCAGCATGTAGACCTGATTCATGTAATTATATTTCCATCTTGTGACCTATAAACTGGAAATGATAATGTGATACTCTACATTCACTACAGCCTAATTAAAGACCATCATGACAAGAATGGGGATGGGAAATAATTCAATATATGTTAATGCCACTATGAGTACTGTGTTGTTCATTTGGCGATGCTGTAATCTAATCATCTCCATGCTGCTGCCATGGGAGCCTCTTTGTGCCATGTTCTCAGATAGAAAAATCCAGCATCAAATAAAGATATTTTTATAAATACACTTACATATGCAAAAAATTATTAAATGGACACAAATAAATAAATATTAAGTTAAGTTATATTCACAATTTTTCACACAAATCATAGATTAATTTTTTTTAAATTATATTTATTTAATTTCACCACTGTTTTCACATATAGTTAATTCTTTGATCTATTTTCCGATTCTTCTATTTAGTAATTTCCTTTCTTCTTTTTTTCTATTTCATTCCTCAAACATATTTGAATAGGTGGCACACTTGGGCCACAAAATTATAATGAGAAGGGTGGAGCTAACGTGGCTAGGTGGGTCTGACTACAAGCTCTGACATGCCATTGGCTAATAATTCTAGTTGCTGAAGGTTTGACTAGACATTCAAACCAGCATAATGGATGTTTATGTAGAAGTGGTGCAGTGGATGAAATACAGCGTATTCCTCTTATGTACATGTTGCACAGGGTCGAACAGGTCTCAGGGGAGATTTGCCAGGTGTCAGGATCAAACGGCATTGATATCGACAAACTAGCGTGGAGGAATTTAGAGGATGTATAATTTATCTATCGAATCTATCTCACTAAAAATTAACTTATGGTCACTATGCTGACCAGGATGTGTGACGCACAGGCCACATGCTCCCATCACTACAGCCTAATGAGCTGATTTAACTGGAAGATATCCTTAAAAGGATTTGTTTTGTATTCTGTCTTGTATGAAGATAGGAAACCTCAACAGCATTGATGCACAATTCACTGGTATAGCTTTATACACTCAAGTAATAACACACATATGCACACACACACACACACACACACACACACACACACACACACACACACACACACACACACACACACACACACTGTAAGTACACAAATGTAGCTTGTTTATCTATGCATAAGTTTTCAGTCACCCCCCCATAACAGTCTACACTTGAAATAAAGTGTCACTTTGTGCTATCATAAATACAATCACTAAAACCGAGGAAAATGATGAAGTGCAGTGGGGATGACTTTTTGAATTTGTAGTCTGAAAAGAAGACATTGTCTAATTAACAGAATAAAGTACAAGTGCTATACACAAGTGCTCTTCATCCATGGGAGCAATTCATATCAAGGTATATCTTATGAGTGCTGGATTTCATTCAGTGGAATATGAGAGTCTCTAAGGGTTAGGGAAGAGGGGGATCTGCTTGGAACGTGTGGCTTAATAGGAAAGCTATCTTCTCTGTGTGTGCCCAAGATATTTTCTGTTTAGTGGAAGATAGGATAGCTGGTTTTCTGTTAGCTTGTCAGCTGGTTGTCATAGGTACAGCAGGGATTCCTGTGGGAGCCATGGAAATCTGGGAGCACACGGTGTAATATTTTCTGTACAGATTTATGTGGCAGGGCATGTGGGACGAGCAGAAAATAGCGAGAAGGGAGGGATCTTAGAACTAGGGGGGGGAAAAAACTACTTTTCAAGTAAAAGTAATCTCTCTGTGCTCAGCGCACGGCAAGGAGGCGGGAGAGGTTAGCAAAGAACATGGTACCAAAGTATGTTTGTGAGTCACTCTGGTGTGATAATTTAGTCAGCGAATTCAAACGAGGAGCGTATATAACCACTCTGATGGCATACCGCGGAGAGCAGAATAGCAGCCCCCCTGACAGTTCAGTGATGCTTATAAGTTGGCAGCACAGAAAATAATGAATCCTTCATTAAAGCTCTTTCGAATATTTTCTAAGAGGAGATGATTATCTTCTCGCAGTGTCCGAGATTAGTGAGGCCGGGCTGGAAACGAGTGAGCTTGTGCACATTTTAGGGCACCAAGCCCCAGGTTGAATGGCTCTGTGTCCAATCTTGAGGCTTATCAAGGTGACTCAGTAGTATTTGGCTGATTAGAAGACTGGTTAAATTTGTGTGTATATATGCTCTCCATAATGTTTTGGACCAGACATAATCTTTTTATTGCAGTAAATGTGGATGGATCACTTTAACGGTTGTTTCTCCTGACTCCTATTGAACTTTATGGAAGTGATGGTTCAAGGCTCGTTTGATACCTCAGACCGTTGATAACTTTCATCTTTTACATGTACATTGAAAGTGCATAAAGGTTCCTCATTATCAACCTGTAGAACAACTTGTGAAGCTCTAAAACCATGCTATTTCAAGTGCTAACAGTGTCTGTGTGGATACTGCACATTCTTAACCATTTTAGTATTTAATTGATTTTTTTTTTTTCACCAAGAGATGCCAGGTTTTTTCTGTTTTTAATACCTATTCTTCTCTTAAAAAGCTACTAAAATGATCTACACACAGATTTGCTCCATAATGCTAAAAAAATTCTGATGAAAAATGAATTAATTACAATATGTAGGGAGTATGACAATTAATGTATGTTAATCTTTGAGAGGATCAGAACATACTCACACAAAAATAATCAGGTTGTTTTACAAGCAGTTTTTTTGTCATTTATTTTATGGGTGTCAGGGAGATTTTATTAGGTCTAATGATTTTAGACAGGATCCATTTTGAGTTTGAAACTTGAGAAGCACTAATAAAAGGCAATCTTCTCTCAGTTTGTGCCTCTGGTATTGACTAGGCTGGGATGTTCCTGAGACAGATTCCTTATGTCTAAAAGATAATACAAATGCCTTGGCACGTTATCTCACAAAGAGACAAACATGCAATCTTATGCATATCCATATTTGAAGAGACCCGTGTGGATCTTACAACAGTGGGCAAGTCCTATTGAGGACTAAATAAAAATAATAATACAAATATGATAAATTAAAGGTTATGTTCCTGATTTTCTCCAGCAGAAAGGCATCTCTGAGCCTACCCACTCAAAGTGGTGTGCACAGCAGGAGAATATGTATCACAACTGACACTTATGGGGTACTGAGGGGACAGGAGAGGGAGGAATGAAGATGTGAAAAAGAGAAGATCCCCTGGAGAAGTCTGAAGATGGAGCCTTACAGGAGATCCTGGCATGTAGCAGACACTCTTACCCAGAGCAGCGCAGTACATCTGGTTCTATACTAAGGCAGTGCAGGTTAAGTAGGCTGCCTTGCTCAACGGTACGATGGTGGTGCCCTGAGGATTGAGCCTGCAGCCCGTAAAGAAGATGTCCTGGGGCCTCATTCATAGAAAATGTTCTTGGATTCAAATTTAAACATATTCTTAAGATCACTTCCAAATTTGCGCTTAACCTTGATTTTAAAAACTGAGAGCAAAATAAGTTGCTTACATTGGATTAAAGTGTACCATACCACAGATCCTCTCACACTGCCATTGCATTGGGGACAATGTCCACCATACTGTATTGATGTCAAGAAAGCAGTGTCTGTGGTATCACATCCAGACCGTGTCAGTACCCGCATGTCAGTTCCCGACCACGGCTGGCAGCCCAGCACGGCCACTCATAATTGGATACAGCATCACTCAGGAAAGGAGGGGGCGGGGGGGTTCAATCATTATTGGGAATGATACAAGCACACAGAGGGGCATGCAAACATAAAGACTGTTGCAGAAATAATGGTTCGGTGCAGTACATGTGGTAAACTGACCTCTTTTTTATCTCTATATGTCATTCATGATGGTAGGAAAGTCTCCATGTAGCTCAGTATACTGTTATAGATATCTGAATAAATATTATAACATAATAGGCAGCCGTGTCTAGCATTTATCCATTCATGTCTATGCACTGTCCACAGATGTGAACCCCTGTGTACATAAAGTAGAAACATAAACAGTCTGTGCAGTGGAATAGCTGGACTTGTGCTTACAAGTTACAACTTACAAGGCGAGGCATGCAGGTCCCACCATCTCTGCATTCATGTTCATTCAGGTTTTTTTTTTAAAATGGTTAAATCAAGGCAGTGTAATATCATGGTTAATGGTTAAATCTAGGCAGTGTATATGATGGTTAATGGTTAAATCAAGGCAGTGTATATCATGGTTAATGGTTAAATCAAGGCAGTGTATATCATGGTTAATGGTTAAATCAAGGCAGTGTATATCATGGTTAATGGTTAAATCAAGGCAGTGTATATCATGGTTAATGGTTAAATCAAGGCAGTGTATGTCATGGTTAAATCAAGGCAGTGTAGATCATGGTTAATGGTTAAATCAAGGCAGTGTATATTATGGTTAATGGTTAAATCAAAGCAGTGTATAGCATGGTTAATGGTTAAATCAAGGCAGTGTAATATCATGGTTAATGGTTAAATCTAGGCAGTGTATATCATGGTTAATGGTTAAATCTAGGCAGTGTAATATCATGGTTAATGGTTAAATCAAAGCAGTGTATATCATGGTTAATGGTTAAATCAAGGCAGTGTAATATCATGGTTAATGGTTAAATCAAAGCAGTGTATATGATGGTTAATGGTTAAATCAAGGCAGTGTATATCATGGTTAATGGTTAAATCTAGGCAGTGTATATCATGGTTAATGGTTAAATCAAGGCAGTGTATATCATGGTTAATGATTAAATCTAGGCAGTGTATATCATGGTTCATGGTTAAATCAAGGCAGTGTATATCATGGTTAATGTTTAAATCTAGGCAGTGTATATCATGGTTAATGGATAAATAACGGCAGTGTATATCATGGTTAATGGTTAAATCTAGGCAGTGTACATCATGGTTAATGGTTAAATCAAGGCAGTGTATATCATGGTTAATGGTTAAATCAAGGCAGTGTAATATCATTGTTAATGGTTAAATCAAAGCAGTGTATATCATGGTTAATGGTTAAATCAAGGCAGTGTAATATCATGGTTAATGGTTAAATCAAAGCAGTGTATATGATGGTTAATGGTTAAATCAAAGCAGTGTATATGATGGTTAATGGTTAAATCAAAGCAGTGTATATGATGGTTAATGGATAAATCAAGGCAGTGTATATCATGGTTAATGGTTAAATCAAGGCAGTGTATATCATGGTTAATGGTTAAATCAAGGCAGTGTATATCATGGTTAAATCAAGGCAGTGTATATCATGGTTAATGGTTAAATCAAGGCAGTGTATATCATGGTTAATGGTTAAATCAAGGCAGTGTATATCATGGTTAATGGTTAAATCAAAGCAGTGTATAGCATGGTTAATGGTTAAATCAAGGCAGTGTAATATCATGGTTAATGGTTAAATCAAGGCAGTGTATATCATGGTTAATGGTTAAATCTAGGCAGTGTATATCATGGTTAATGGTTAAATCAAGGCAGTGTAATATCATGGTTAATGGTTAAATCAAAGCAGTGTATATCATGGTTAATGGTTAAATCAAGGCAGTGTAATATCATGGTTAATGGTTAAATCAAAGCAGTGTATATGATGGTTAATGGTTAAATCAAGGCAGTGTATATCATGGTTAATGGTTAAATCTAGGCAGTGTATATCATGGTTAATGGTTAAATCAAGGCAGTGTATATCATGGTTAATGGTTAAATCTAGGCAGTGTATATCATGGTTAAATCAAGGCAGTGTATATCATGTTTAATGGTTAAATAAAGGCAGTGTATATCATGGTTAATGGTTAAATCTAGGCAGTGTATATCATGGTTCATGGTTAAATCTAGGCAGTGTATATCATGGTTAATGGTTAAATAAAGGCAGTGTATATCATGGTTAATGGTTAAATCTAGGCAGTGTACGTCATGGTTAATGGTTAAATCAAGGCAGTGTATATCATGGTTAATGGTTAAATCAAGGCAGTGTAATATCATGGTTAATGGTTAAATCAAAGCAGTGTAATATCATGGTTAATGGTTAAATCAAAGCAGTGTATATCATGGTTCATGGTTAAATCTAGGCAGTGTATATCATGGTTCATGGTTAAATCAAGGCAGTGTATATCATGGTTAATGGTTAAATCTAGGCAGTGTATATCATGGTTAATGGTTAAATAAAGGCAGTGTATATCATGGTTAATGGTTAAATCTAGGCAGTGTACATCATGGTTAATGGTTAAATCAAGGCAGTGTATATCATGGTTAATGGTTAAATCAAGGCAGTGTAATATCATGGTTAATGGTTAAATCAAAGCAATGTATATCATGGTTAATGGTTAAATCAAGGCAGTGTAATATCATGGTTAATGGTTAAATCAAAGCAGTGTATATGATGGTTAATGGTTAAATCAAAGCAGTGTATATCATGGTTAATGGATAAATCAAGGCAGTGTATATCATGGTTAATGGTTAAATCAAGGCAGTGTATATCATGGTTAATGGTTAAATCAAGGCAGTGTATATCATGGTTAATGGTTAAATCAAGGCAGTGTATATCATGGTTAAATCAAGGCAGTGTATATCATGGTTAATGGTTAAATCAAGGCAGTGTATATCATGGTTAAATCAAGGCAGTGTATATCATGGTTAATGGTTAAATCAAGGCAGTGTATATCATGGTTAATGGTTAAATCAAAGCAGTGTATAGCATGGTTAATGGTTAAATCAAGGCAGTGTAATATCATGGTTAATGGTTAAATCTAGGCAGTGTATATCATGGTTAATGGTTAAATCTAGGCAGTGTATATCATGGTTAATGGTTAAATCAAGGCAGTGTAATATCATAGTTAATGGTTAAATCAAGGCAGTGTATATCATGGTTAATGGTTAAATCAAAGCAGTGTATATCATGGTTAATGGTTAAATCAAAGCAGTGTATATGATGGTTAATGGTTAAATCAAGGCAGTGTATATCATGGTTAATGGTTAAATCAAGGCAGTGTATATCATGGTTAATGGTTAAATCAAGGCAGTGTATATCATGGTTAATGGTTAAATCTAGGCAGTGTATATCATGGTTAATGGTTAAATCAAGGCAGTGTATATCATGGTTAATGGTTAAATCAAAGCAGTGTATAGCATGGTTAATGGTTAAATCAAGGCAGTGTATATCATGGTTAATGGTTAAATCAAAGCAGTGTATAGCATGGTTAATGGTTAAATCAAAGCAGTGTATAGCATGGTTAATGTTTAAAAATAAATAAAGTAAATAACGTTGTGCAAGTCGCTCTGGATAGGAGCATCTGCTAAATTCCAGTAATGTTATGTAATGTAATGTAAATCAATTCAGTACAATAATGAATTTGGAAGGTCCATAGTCCGATTACCCTCTAGTCAATGACATGGGTGTAATTTATGTGCATGATGGCTGCCCTTTTGTCAAATATCAAATACGATTTACACATGTTAATACATGCTGTGATGTGAATAAATATGCAATGTTAAAGTGTATACCTCTAAAAGGGAAGTATACCTCTTAATTAGTATGTGCATACAGATAACAAAGCCCTTTAATGAGTCAATCATTGGATAACATATCTACTCAGAAGTAATAATAATAACAAATGCGACTGAGCTGAACAATGTGTGTGCTTGTGTGTGTGGACTTCATTATACGGTAGAGTAGTAGAGTGTAATTGAGCTTCGCCTGGGGTCAGTTCAATTTAATAGTAACATTGATAACAGTGGGTTGAACATTCATATTTAACTTACCATATCATTTTTAAAAGATTCAGATCAATAGCTGTCATTCTGTGCCAGCATTAAAAAAAACACACAGGCATGTTGTTGTGGCAACATGGGTCATTTTTTACAGAAATTGATTTAATTTGTTTTAGACTGTATAACATTTGTCAAACCTGCTGGAGATCAGAGTTTAGGGGAATGTGCAGTGGGACTGGTAAAGCAAGGTTCATACCAGCTTGCTGCAACAGTGGCTTAATTTCATTGCAGTAAGAAATTCCAGCAGCACAGGATAAGTAAACATAAATGCACAAAAGTCTCGAGTGCTTTCCAGCCCCAAATCTACTGATTTGAGAACAGAAGGCATTATTAAGATTATGCAAGATATAAAATATGCCTTCTTGTGTTTAATATCATTCCCACTGGTGCAAGCTCATGCTGGCTTTTCCCTAACCAGATTGGATTGATTACAGCCTAATTGCATGCTTCTGCAGAGCGATTATTGCTTAATAAGAGCCTGCCCAAATGCACTCTGCTTCTTCTGTGAAAAGACATCCTCGAAATGCTGAGAAGCCAGTTCAGAAAAGAATACACTGATGCAATGTGCGTTCAGTGTCAGGATGCTTTAGCAAGTCAACAGCATTTCCCAATAGATTGATGTACAACCCTCTCATCTGCGGCTGCAGCTGGCGCTCGGGTATTCTTTCATCTGTTGTGTTCTCAATTGTTTTTTTTATGCTTTTCCTCTCTTTCTCCCAGTTTGTAATGCTCAGGCGTATTCACCAGTCATGCTCGTCACTGTAGCTGCCCCCATCAGTTTCCAGAAAGCGCAACAAAAAACAAAAAAAACACACGCTCTCCTCTCCTCTGAAACGTGTGATGCCAAACATCTGCTTCTTATGACACCACAGACCCAGTGAGATATGTAGACATGAGTCTTATGACACCACAGTCCCAGTGAGATATGTAGACATGAGTCTTATGACACCACAGTCCCAGTGAGATATGTAGACATGAGTCTTATGACACCACAGACCCAGTGAGATATGTAGACATGAGTCTTATGACACCACAGTCCCAGTGAGATATGTAGACATGAGTCTTATGACACCACAGTCCCAGTGAGATATGTAGACATGAGTCTTATGACACCACAGTCCCAGTGAGCTATGTAGACATGAGTCTTATGACACCACAGTCCCAGTGAGATATGTAGACATGAGTCTTATGACACCACAGTCCCAGTGAGATATGTAGACATGAGTCTTATGACACCACAGTCCCAGTGAGATATGTAGACATGAGTCTTGACACCACAGTCCCAGTGAGATATGTAGACATGAGTCTTATGACACCACAGTCCCAGTGAGATATGTAGACATGAGTCTTATGACACCACAGACCCAGTGAGATATGTAGACATGAGTCTTATGACACCACAGTCCTAGTGAGATATGTAGACATGAGTCTTATGACACCACAGTCCCAGTGAGATATGTAGACATGAGTCTTATGACACCACAGTCCCAGTGAGATATGTAGACATGAGTCTTATGACACCACAGTCCCAGTGAGATATGTAGACATGAGTCTTATGACACCACAGACCCAGTGAGATATGTAGACATGAGTCTTATGACACCACAGTCCCAGTGAGATATGTAGACATGAGTCTTATGAAACCACAGTCCCAGTGAGATATGTAGACATGAGTCTTATGACACCACAGTCCCAGCTATGTACACTTCCAGGTCTTTGGACAGGCAAGACTGGGGGCTCCTATACATATGCCCGTAGATTGTTTATGTATAGAACCACTAGTCGTTAGGGGTGATTGCCAACCACTGTATTTTTCAGTCTGCTAGTTAGAGTAGTTAGGTTTTTGTTTTGTGTACTTGATACACTAGATTAGATACGACTCTCTGTGTTAGCTAGTTTTGTTTTGGTGTTCTTTTGGCAACATCCAGCATCCCTTGCCCCTGGTTGTGTGAGTCTGGATTGTGTATTATGTAGTTAGTGTTGCACTCTGTTTGTATATTTTTCTTTATTACATACCACAGTAAAAGCTTGTGCACTGAGTTGCTATCTGGTCTGTTTTTATATTGGTATTACTATTTCCATCATACTTTACAGCTCCCGGTAAATATACATCAAGTTACCTACCCCATGCACCCCTAGGCTCATGGGGATCGTAACAGTAGACACGAGTCTTATGACACCACAGTCCCAGTGAGATATGTAGACATGAGTCGGCAGAGGACGCTTCATGTGCAGTTTGAGCAAAGCAGATTATTTTGGGATTAAATGTTCCTGTAGCAAAACACCTAGAAGACGCAAAGGCTTTGCCCCTCAGGCCTTATTTTAACTTGTTATATCTGCAAAATCCTTCCCTCTTGTAAAGTAGAAAAATAACATTGTACAATAGTACATGATCAGGTATCAGTTAAAGTACTTTTTAAATAAAAATAAAAACAAGAACCAAGTCTTATTGTTATGATTTACCTTTTTTCAGATTAAAAAAAAGTTGCTCTTATAGCTTTGCCATTTTTTAATGCAATTTCCCAGAAAATAATGACAAATTGTTGACAATTTCCTTACAAATTAAGATTACAATACACTGTAGGTTTATCCTTTGCAAACAATTGAATATATTCTGCTTGAGTTCCTGTGGTGGGCTGCCTTGTCAAGTTTGCTTTGTGTCAGCCACAAATTGAGTTAAAATATGAATCTGTTTGCACATTGCCATTAATGGTGCTCATTCGGTGCTTGAGCCTAGGTTCTGAATTAGAAAAGAAAGCATGTGCTAATGCAGCCGAATGAGCTTACAGGCGTTTGTTTCTGTGTTGCAGTGTGGAGCTGGACTTCAAGCAGCAGGAGGATAAACTTCAGCCTCTAATGAATAGACTGTGCCCTACAGACGAACTGCCCTTCCCCTCCCTGCCGTACCCCCAAGAGGCGTTCACCTCCACCCCAAAACGCAAGTCCAAAACAGAATCAAAGAAGCACGCCCGCTGGAAACTATGGTTTCTATGAAAGTCTGGCTTTTTTGGGGAGGAGCTTTTCCAAGAAGTACTTGATTTCTATTGGTCATTCTCTCTGACCCAGAACATACCAGGGATACCAGTTACCTTGGACATTGTCACACAAAAAAGTTACAAATCTACGGTTTGGTTACAAATAAATAAGTAAATGAACAGTCATGTTTACCAAGAAAGGGAAAAACAATTCTACAAGTGGGCTATGGAATTAAACCACAACTATTTGTTTCCAGAACAGCACGTTGGAAAAAAATTGGCTTTTCTTTTTTCAAAACAACTTTTTTGAATATTTTACAGTGTAACAATGTTTTACACAGTATAACAATGCAACATTGTTATTTTTATTTTGCCTTTTTCTGCATTTTTTTAATTTTTAATTTTTAATTTTTGCTTTTCCAAATAATGGCCATGGTGTGGAATGATCTTTCTGGAATGGAGAAAGAACCAGAAACTATGTTTCACTACGAGTCACTACAACAGCATATCAACTTATAGGCAAAGCACAAGCAACTTTATTTAATGGCTGATCTATAAGTATAAACACATACTGTACATGTATAAGCATATACATACACACAAACCCATATACTATTATCCTGTGAAATTATAAAATACATAGAAAAAACAGGGATGTATCCTGGCTCTTCTGGCCGTCTCTAAAAATATTTTTTTTTTGAGTGGTCGTATAGATAGCGATGGTGGAAAATGATTATTACAGGGTTAAGACATGGCATAGCCACTCACTGGATACAAACTGGAACTAAACTGCTCTGTTTCCATAGCTACTATAGACCGCTTCCTGTTTGGCTGCAGCTGATACACTGTTGCATATTTATTCTGTCTTAATCCTATTTTAATAACTCTGGTTTAAACTGGGAAATATTGTAGCTCTATACATACTGAATTTACAGTTACCAACTGTAATATACAAAACAATGAATAAAAAAGTGCTATTTTTCTATAAATATTTATTACATTACACATTACTTGTAATTTTTTCAACAAAAAAAAGTATGTATAAAAAGATAAATATATTAACTAAAATCACTTTACGGTTCATCAGTTTATTAGGCTGTTGTAAAAAGGTTGATTGTTTGTAAATTGCACATTATTTTATTTGCCTGAGAGCTTTTTTTTAATGAGCTTTGAGGTTGCAAACAAGCATATGAAACTAAAAATTAAGCTTTATTGTCACACTTCTTGCAAAAGGCTCTTTTTTTCCCCAAACCTGTTTTTGTCTCTCACACACGTGCAGTCTAAAGCCAAGCTACTGTAGCTACCACTCAGCTAGTCTAAAGCCAAGCAAACCTGCTTACCTCCAACAGAAAAGTGCCCTGCAAAAATGTAGATTAATTTAATTTCCGTTTTTCTGGAAGAAGATAACTGTTTTTAGAATCCTGGGAAAGCCTATCCTGCAAGTACTTTTGCTTATCGTGCCCATCAGAGTAATTACATAGTAAGAGGCTGCTACATTAGCACTGCTCTGCACATTACGAGTTCCCACAAGCACCCTATTCATACATCCTCCTCAATTCTATACAATCCTGGAAATCATGATCAAATTCTTTGTTTTAGTAAACATGGTTTTCAAAATGAACATACAATTTATAATTTGTCATCTAACTGACGCTTTTAGCCAAAGCAATGTACGAAAGTGCAGTTCATATGGTAGGTATACCCCCTTAAAAATAATAAAAATGGTATATTAGATATGCATGGATCTTGATGAAGTGGATGGTCATGTTTCCAGTAAGGATTTGAATATTGCATGTAGAGAAACTTAGAGGGCTAAACTAGTGATGCGTAAAGGAGATTTTTTACAAAAATGGATACTTTAACATATGCTGTCAGTCACTCACCAATTTGAACCAATCATTGGGTTTTTTTTGGGGAGACCAAAATGCACAGTAATAGGCAGATAATTGTCACTCCACCCATTACAGGGTTTGAGATACCTTACTCTCATTACTAGAAAAAGGTTTGGAGTGCTTACTGCCTGTGTATAGAATGGGAATTTATGAAAAACACTGCCCAGAAACCATATCTCCGAAAACGCATTTCAAGGTAGGATAGATTGCCAATTAGCCTATAGAATTACATTACAACCTAGTTTGCCTACAAGTGGTATACTCTGGTATGCATATATAGGTATAGGAAACACTTTAATAAAGGAAGATATCACATTCATTGAATACTAGTTGGATTACACATGGAAACA
Source organism: Ilyophis sp. 1 JC-2022 (assembly GCA_022702515.1). Classification (NCBI taxonomy): domain Eukaryota; kingdom Metazoa; phylum Chordata; class Actinopteri; order Anguilliformes; family Synaphobranchidae; genus Ilyophis; species Ilyophis sp. 1 JC-2022. Next base: position 75,248,773 of record CM040396.1, read on the forward strand.
AATGTAATATTTTGAAATGCATACTTTTCTGAAGAGTATATACATAGCTTGTTATAAGCCTCATCTACCCCCTCCCCCCCTAAAAAAAGACAAAAATAATTTATGTAACAATGTGTAGATACACAGTAGATAATAACATGATAACTGGGTAAGGAATTAAGGATGAAGGTAAATCACCCACTTATCATTAATAAACGCATGCAATGCAGTCATTCTCAAATGCTAACACATTGCTTCATTAAGTTCCATTTAGTTCAGCTTAACAACACAGGGGGTTTGGAAATTGTGCACACAAACACCATGCCCACACTTTTTATTTTTAATTCACTGAAACTGCTCACACAACTCTACATGATGGGGTTTTGAATCTTTAACATTTATACTGTAGCAGAACGAGAGGAATAGATGTGTGTTTGTACCTTAAGGAAGTGCAATTTATTAATATGTGCAATATGATGTATTTTATACTGTTTTTAAGGCAAAGAAGAAAAAAAACATTTATGATATAAAATTAAATGTTGGAAACTATGCTGGAGTTAATTTGTTATCCTTGAAGGTCTATAGCAGGTGTAAGCAACCCTGGTCCTGGAGTGTCTGAGACGGTTCTGGTTTTTGCTCCATCCAAACCTATATCATAACATAACTGGATTCATTTTAATTAATCAGTTGTACTGAATGCAGGTGACCATATGCTGGAGGCACCTGGTGTTTCATCATTCAGAATATTCAGGCTCAGACTTTTAATCAACCATCAAAGTCTTGCCATCAAGATCAGATGGAACAAAAACCAGGAACGTCACCGGCAGTCCAAGACCAGGGTTGCCTACCCCTGGTCTATAGTATTGTAATGTTTGTGCTTTATTTGTCTGTTTAACAAAGACCACGATGTAGGATCCATTTGCTACAGGAAAGATGATTGATTGAGTTTATTAGACAATTTAAAATACACATAATACTGCACTGCAATCATTACATACATTTAAAATCATCGAGGATAAAAACACAATAAAGCTAATATGGCCTATTTCCATTGTGGTCCTCTTAAGTACGAAACTGAAAAATAGACATACAACAACAAAAACATAGTACAGTCAATACAACAATGAAGCAACAAATGGTGGGGTGGAGGAATATCGTTTTTTAATGCATATGTATATACAGTTGAAGACAGAAGTTTACATACACTTAGGTTTAAGTCATTAAAACTAATTTTTAACCACTCCACAGATTTTATGTTAGCAAACTATAGTGTTGGCAAGTGAGTTAGGACATCTACTTTGTGCATGACACAAGTAACTCTTTCAACAATTGTTTACAGACAGATTATTTCATTTTTAATTCTCTATATCACAATTCCAGTGGGTCAGAAGTTTACATACATTAAGTTGACTGTGCCTTTAAATTTAAAATTTAGGGCACAGTCAGGAAGTCGTGGTATGCAAAGAATATGTGACCAAGTATTTAAAAAATTTTTATTTAAAGGCACAGTCAACTTAATGTATGTAAACTTCTGACCCACTGAAACTGTGATATAGTGAATTAAAAGTGAAATAATCTGTTTGTAAACAATTGTTGTAAAAATGACTTGTGTCATGCACAAAGTAGATGTCCTAACTGACTTGCAAACACTATAGTTTGTTGTGTGGTTAAAAATGAGTTTTAATGACTTCAACCTATGTGTATGTAAACTTCCGACTTCAACAGTACATTCCATTTAAAATGTCTAGTTGCAGAGAATGGTACGTTTACAACCTGCAGTCTGCTCCATTGGTGGGGTTGAAGAGACACCGGTTTCCCAAAGCCCACTGCCCAGGCATCCACTGCATCGCTCTGATTGCGAGAAAGCATGCCAAGTCTCGTCAAAGCTCTCAAAATTTGATTAGATTTATCTCTGGCAGGAGTGCATTGGCACGGCCAGTATACTCCAGCTCTGTCTGCTGTGTTCTCACTCGTTCCACAGCCTACACTCCATCCTCAAACTGCACCATGGCTCAGTCAGAGCTATAACACCATCACCAGAACACAGCCAGTAGACATCAGCAGGATTTCAAATATATATGTGGTGGCTCTATTATGCTGTGGATTATATTTCCCCAGCATGGTTTGGGTCCCTTAGAGGGAAGTGATCACCTTTATCCTATGATTAAACATTTCTATCCGGATGAGAGCGGTCTCTTCCAGGATGACAATGCCCCCATCCACAGGGCACGAGGGGTCACTGAATGGTTTGATGAGTATGAAAATGATGTGAATTATATACTATGGCCTTCGCAGTCACCAGACCAATTGAACACCGATGTACTTTTTAAAAGATTTTAAAAGAGTTCCCTCCAGTAGCACGTTCACATATTTCCAGGCACACTCGTCAGCTTGGGGATCCTTGCACTGCTCTTGAGAGGAATGCTCAATAATGCTGAGAAATAATCACAGGTTTAAGTGTTTGAGTCTCCTCCCACAGGTTGGTTGCAACTCACTTTGAAAAAATACAAAATAAATAACAATAATAAGGGCACCGTTTTATTGCGCTCATCAAAGTGTCCACCTTCAAAATCATTTTTCAAATATTTAACGAGCTTTGCTTGGAATTGTATGGCCAGGGACCCATCAAAGCTTCACAGCAATTTACAAACAGGGCAGAAAATCCTCACAAACAAAACTCATTTGAAAATTCATAAAGTCCTGCCAATGTGAACTGCTGGAGAAGAGAGGAGGCTGGCAGCGGCTGTGGCGGGGGGAGGTGCTGCGCCAGCTCATGGCACCAAAACAAAACCACAAGGGAACGTGATAGTCTCTGTTTGAGCAGGCTGGCAGGGGGCGGCCCCGGGGCAGCTGCAGGAGAGGGGATTCCTGGGGTGTTGGCACGCAGTCTGGGCAGCCACGCGACAGATTGCTAATGACTAGCACGTCCGTTCGCACACAAGCAGCGTTCCCCGAGAGCTGGACCTTACCTCAGAGCCGCACAGCAGGAGGCCGATGGCTTTACCGCGCCACACGCCATCGGGGATTAACTCTCACCGGGGAGCTCCCTCTTTTTCAGCCAGAACACCCTCTGCCTGAGTCCGCCCTTGGAAGGGCGCTTATGCTGATTCATGCAAATGTTTACATTTATGCTAATTTACGCGGATGCCTTATAGCCCTAGCTCGAGCCTCGCTCACCAGCCGTGTCTTCACACGTGCATTCAACGTGTAGCAGATAATGCTGAATAATTTCATAATGAAGGTTCAATCTTGTCAATGACGTTGATTTAATCATGACGGATGTGACAATGAGAAGGAAAGGCTTTGCCTGCAGATTGTTATTAAAGGTTTAGGAAAATTACGTTTTCAATATCAATTATAACCGTCTATAACAGCTAATGCTCTGAAAAATATGCTTATGTTTAGTTTCATTCAAGCTCTACAGTATTGATATACTTGTATGTACGAGTGCTATTTGTCAGTTTGACCAAAACCACATCGTAAGATTATTTTGCAATGATCAAGAGGAAATAATCTTTCAATGCATACTGTATAAATGCCTTTTTAAAGACTAGTTGCAAAGACTGGTGCTGGTACAAGCTGTGATCCGCTCCACTCGTAGGTTTGATGAGACTCTGGTTTCTAAAAGCCCACTGCTCACTGCGTCACTGTGATTATGATTAAGGCTTAGCAAGAGTATAAGCAATGTGCATTGCTTTGCAGCAAACCTAATAAAGTGTGAATTTGTTCACAAACCCTAGCTGATGTTAGCCGTCATGCATGTGTGTGACCATGTCCTCATGTCGATAGATAAGAATGCGCCTGAAGTCATGGTTGATTGGTTGGGTCATACAGACTCCTAAGAAATGTTCCCTGGCATACAGTATATTATATCATAAACCCACATGTTACTTTTTAAAGAAACAACGGTACATAAATAGCTAGCAGAGTTGCAGTGTTTGATACAGGTCGAGCTTACGGCACTTACAGGCGTGGCCCAGATTTTACAGCTCTCTGACATTTTCTGATTCTGGGGTCTGCTGCCGTCAAATAACAAGAAAAAAAACTAAAATGAAATGTGATGAAGGAGACCAAAAAACAAAGTGAAAACTCCTGAAAACTCAAAAGCAATAAAAATGTCTGACATGCAACGGGTAAAAAGCATTATGTGTAGCAATCTGGAAGCTTTCAAACAGGGTACATCGGCTCTGAAAAACACAGAAGAAGATTCTCATATTAATTCTGCATACGCCTCCAGTAAGCCAGGAGAGAGACAAAGTTACAGTAATGCATACATCTAAATCCGAGACTTATTCCTCAAGAACAAGGTTGGGAATTCTATAGCACTAGTTTTCTGAAACAGTGTCGACACCAAAAGTGTGAATCCTTATCAGGTCTGCAGTCTGATGTTGTTTGGAGAGGGCTACATTTTAACTGTGTTGTAACCACTTAAAAACATTCAGACCAACCTTACAGTTTATGCAATGATAATGCATGGCTTTGTGTGCCATGCTTAAAAAAGGGACCCTGCATGTTGTGTAATCACACAGAAGTGACTGATATTGATTGCTGTAGATGGAATTTACAGCAAACCGGTGGTTATGTGGGTATAACAGAGAGGCCTGTGTGTGTGTGTGTGTGTGTGTGTGTGTGTGTGTGTGTGTGTGTGTGTGTGTGTGTGTGTGTGTGTGTGTGTGTGTGTGTGCGTGTGTGCATGTGTGTGCGTGTGTGCGTGTGTGCGTGTGTGTGTGTGTGTGTGTGTGTGCGTGTGTGTGTGCGTGTGTACGTGTGTGTGTGTGTGTGTGACATTCCTTTTCAGTGCTTAAATGTACTTGGTCAAACGCTTACTTCATTATAAACTTCATTATAGCAATGAAAGTAACCAAAGCAGTTAGAGGCAGTCAGCATTGTTCGTAACTAAGGGCCTGTTACACGTTTACATTTTCCAGAACTTTGCTGTACTGTTTGTTTAGGCTAATGAACCCGTTAATGTTACACTATATAAAATGTTCGAACACGCAATTATGTTAAAACGATGGGCAAACATTCTATTTACCGGGATTATTGTCATGGCTGGAACACAATTTTACTAATAGGAACAGTGGACTGAATCTATCAGTTTTATAACATGAGTTCACACAAAGCCTACTGATGTTTGCTAAAAAATATTGACACCATGCAACCTCTTTTGTGTAATAAATGTAATTGATTGCGTTTTCTTTTATATGTAGGTTATGAGAGGTTATGGGTAACTTTTAAAAAATATATAGGCACGTAATAATACCTACTGTAATTTTTTGAACAATATATCCACACTTTTAGCAGGGTCCAAAACCTGTATTTGTTAATGACCTTAGTGCCCCACCAGGTGGCCTTGTTGCCCCCGTAAAATCAATGATTCTTGAAGGCCATATGGCCTTGCCCCCAAAATGTTGAAATTTTCAGGTCTCTTTGTTTTTAGTCCTTCTTTTGTACAGAGCATTCGTGAGCTAAATACCTGCATTCGTGAGCTAAATACCTGCATTGGACAGTAACTGACTAACAGTAATGCAGTCAGGTATTCAGAAATCTCTTTACAGACACGGCATATACAACCTGGCAACTGATTTAAAGAAGCAATCCAAGGTTTCCACAATGGCCGCTGGGAATGGCGTTGAAATGAAAGAAAGGAAAAAGAAGGGGAGGGAGAGTTTAAAGCAGTCCTTCGGTGGAGCTGTGAAACACTGCGCTCAGTCTTGATCAGTGCTTTGAGTGCGGCAGCAGAAGCTGGCTGTTTTCAGCGCAGAGCACTTTATGATTAAAGCCGGGCTGCGCCGTTAATCAGAGAGCGACTCGTTTTCCCGTGGGCACGCTCCTGACAGGTCACATGACCTGGCGACGCGGCAAAGCTCCCTGGAACTGTGTGCGTGTGTGAACTCTGAGTGAAAGCCACCTGTTATCATCCGAGGGGGTTCAGTGACAGGGGAGGGGGGGTGCATGGGTGGAGTAGAGGGCACGAAAAAAAAACAACCCCCTCATCAGCAAATGTTGTAACGATACAGAGCCAAGCTGCACAATGAACAGGGTTCAGCTAATCGGAATGAAGGCCTCCTCTCAGAGTTCAACAGCACCCCAAGTTGTGATTAACTTATTTTACATTAAGTAATGTATCTCTATTGCCAGGCTACTCAAAAATGTGAAGCACATTCTGCAAAACCTGCCAACGTTACAGCCTGCAAAATCAGTAATTTATCCAGGAGATCAACCGAAAACACAGAGTGGAAGATAGCATCAAGCTTTTGGTGAAAAATCACGACCACATTGGGGTATTTATAGATTAACAAGCCTTCATTAATATGATGAGAGCTCTGCTGCTCTGCATTTTATTATGGGACAAACAAAAACAGACGATAAAATGTTAACCATGGAAACTCAGGCAGGTTTTTCCAGACACACAGTGTACCGCACTCAGGTAAAACATTGTGATATCTGACAGGGACCTGGCTGGCATTTCACGATGCTCTACTTTAAAATCCGGTGGTTCAGGAGTAGAGATGGGTCAATTGATACGCCGCAGCCAGACGTTTTACCTTCTTCAACCTCAGTTTATTTTTAGGAGACTGGAAGCCTCACACACACACACACACACATACACACACACACACACACACACACACACACAGAAAGCTCTTTGAATCAATGTCATGTCTTATGAAAGCGATATTGACTAGCAGTACTGGTGTAATTTGGCCAAATTAATACATAAATAAATAATGACATGGATCCATAAATTTTTTAGCATTTTAAGGTATATCTGACTATCAAAGCACAGATAGGAGTAGACTGGAGAATGTTGAATTTTGGCATGTCCCACTTCCTCTGTAGTAACACTGCGACTCGACTCAAAAGATGCTTAAGGACAGTTCCAAGGAGACTGCAGTGGTGCAGTGCTTATGTAAACACTAACGGATGACTTTAGATTAAATGAATAGCAGAGCGAAACTGCAGCTGATGTTCCCTCTGCTGCACTAAAGCCCCATCCTGGTGGTGGCTGCCTTCATACTCCGGACCTACACACATGTAACAGGGGTAAACCTGCTGCATGGTTCTAACCACAACCCTTGCCAAGGTTCCTATTAGATCCATAAGAAACCAATCACCATCTTACTGCTTCTCCGGGGGGTGATGTCACATTCTGTACCGGGCATTTCAAGGTCATGCAGCGACCCCCCAGGTGGCTGAAAGGCATCAGTCATATAATGTGACCCACCAGCACCACTGTAACGGACCCTATACACAATGAGAGCCATGACCAACCTGCTGAGCTTAGGACAAAGCCCCTAGCTAAAACGGAGGTAATTACACTCATTGCTTCTCCAAGAGTGACCACTGAACTCCGCTACACCAAGTGAAAATCCACCATTGTGGCCATGCAAATACATCAGTGGACAAACGCGGACTCGCATCCATAGGGGCTGCACTGTGCGTCATTATATCGCTGCCCATTCAGTCACCATGCAATGAAAGAGCCTTCATCAATGAGCTGCAACCAGTCATGCATTGTAAAGGGCATCTATCAGTCTGCAAGCTGACATTCCCTTGATCTCATTTAGCATCATGAAAATGAAGCTCAAACAAATTGGGACTGGCAGAAAATGACTGATAAGTACATTAATTGATATTGGATTTCAATTAAATGGTTTTAGTGTACATGAAAACAGCGAGAGATGATTCATATCTAAGATTTTGTGGCGTAGGTCACATTATAAATGTTCCTTGTATTAGGTGGCAGATAAAAAGCCATTCAGTAAGAACAAGGGGAGGGGGTAGATAGAGCAAGGTTCTGGCAGTGCTGTAGATTTACTCAAGATTCTGATTGCTTTTTACCAGAAGGGATCTTAAATCCAGTTATTTTCATCTTTATCATCTCTAACAGAGTCCAATAGGAAACATATTGAAATTATTACAGTTAAAAATATTTCTATCAGAGATGATTTTGTACTGTGTATATATATATAGGATTCCATATTTTTGTAGTTGATACTCAAAGGCACTTGTGATGAGCAGAGATTTTTGGGGCCCCGTATAAGTTTGCCGTCCGCTGAATTAGCCATAATGATCTGGAGGAGCCTCACATGCATAGTTTAACACACATTTATTAAATGCCTGACCAGAGAGGAGAACATTCTGGATCACTGTTACACCACAGTAAGCAGTGCCTACCACGCCGTCCCCCGAGCTGCACTGGGACACTCTGACCACGTCATGGTCCACCTGATTCCTGCATACAGGCTGTGACTTCTTACATCAGCTTCTGTGAGGACAGCTGTGTACCATCATGCACCAGGGTGAGTTATAATAATGACAAACCCTGGTTCACAGCCAAACTCAGACAGTTAAGGTCAGAGAAGGAAGATGCGTTTAGGAGTGGGGACAAAGTCACGTTTAAAGAGGCAAAGTACAGGTTTGGCAAGGAGGTGCGAGCAGCTAAACGACTGTACTCAGAGAAACTCCAAGACCAGTTCTCAGCCAATGACTCTGCTTCTGTCTGGAATCACAAATTACAAAACAAAAACCCCCCACTCCATGAATAACTCACGCCTGGCCAACGACCTGAATGAGTTCTACTGTCGCTTCGAAAGACAATGGGACGGTCCTGACACCATCCCCCATGACACCATCCACCAGCTTCAGCCCACCACCCCCACCTCAGCGACACCTCTGTCCTTACTGGAGAGAGATGTGAACAGGGTGTTCAAGAGGATTAACCCCCGCAAAGCAGCAGGGCCGGACTCTGTCTCTCCATCCACCCTGAAGCACTGTGCTGATCAGCTGGCTCCCGTGTTCACAGACATTTTTAACACTTCTCTGGAGACTTTCCATGTACCCGACTGCTTCAAGTCCTCCACTATCATCCCCATCCCTAAAAAGCCAAAGATCACAGGACTTAATGACTACAGACCCGTTGCCCTGACCTCTGTGGTGATGAAGTCTTTTGAGCGCCTTGTGCTGTCCCACCTCAAATCCATCACAGACCCTCTCCTGGAACCCCTGCAGTTCGCCTACAGAGCCAACAGATCTGTAGACGATGCAGTAAACTTGGCCCTCCACTTCATCCTCCAGCACCTGGACTCTGCAGGAACCTATGCCAGGATCCTGTTTGTGGACTTCAGCTCTGCCTTCAATACAATTATCCCATCTCTGCTACAGGACAAGCTCTTCCAATTGGGCGTGCCTGACTCCACCTGCAGGTGGATCACAGACCTCCTGTCTGACAGGAGGCAGCGCGTGAGGCTGGGGAAACACATCTCTGACTCCCGGACCATCAGCACCGGTTCCCCCCAAGGCTGCGTTTTTTCTGCGCTATACTCCCTGTACACTAACAACTGCACCTCCAGTCACCAGTCTGTCAAGCTCCTGAAGTTCGCGGACGACACCACCATCATTGGACACATCTCTGGTGGGGATCGACCATCTGGCGGACTGGTGCAGTCAGAACAACCTGGAGCTCAATGCTGCAAAGACAGTGGAGATAGTGGTGGACTTCAGGAATAACCCAGCCCCACTCATCCCCATCTCCCTGAGAGACTCCACAGTTGACATTGTGGAGTCCTGCCGCTTCCTGGGAACCTTCATCTCCCAGGACCTCAAGTGGGAGCTGAACATCAGCTCCATCACTAGAAAAGCCCAGCAGAGGTTGTTCTTCCTGCGGCAGCTGAAGAAGTTCAACCTGCCAAAGACGATGATGGTCCACTTCTACTCTGCCATCATCGAGACCATCCTCACCTTCTCCATCACCATCTGGTACGCTGCTGCCACCGCCAAGGACAAGGGCAGACTGCAGCGTATCATCCGCTCTGCGGAGAGGGCGGTTGGCTGCAAGCTGCCATCTCTCCAGGACCTGTATGCCTCCAGGACCCGGAGGTGTGCAGGCAAGATTGTGGCCGACCCCTCTCACCCCGGTCATAGTCTGTTCGCAACACTTCCCTCTGGCAGGAGGCTGCGGTCCATCAGGACCAAAACCTCTCGCCATAAAAACAGTTTCTTTCCTTCTGCAGTTAGCCTTATCAACAAGGCCCGGGACCCCCTCCGACACAGACACAGACTCTATCCCGCCTCATAGACACTTTACCTACTTCCCACTGTAAAAATTTCACTGTAAATATCTCCATTCTCTTTTTGTTTTATTTATATATTTTTTTATTATTTTTATCTGCATATATTATCTAAGGTGAAACTTGCACTACTTGTTTTTTAACTTCATGTGTTTTGTTTTTGTTTTATTTTATTTTATTTTATGTTGGTTTATGTACGCATCAATAACCACAGTAAATTCCTCGTATGTAAATACTTGGCGAATAAAGGGATTCTGATTCTGATTCTGATTCTGATTCTGATTCAGACAGGCAGGTAAAAAAAGAACAGAGAATAATTCAAATATACCATTGTGGAATATACCATCATCTTCCTGTTCTTGCGTATTTTTTTATATTTTAAGATGTAAAAAAATATGCACATGGAGGGGGAAATAAATATCATATTCCTAAATAAAAGAATCAGAGTTAACTAGACTGAATAATGTAACATAATTAATTACTTAAATAAAATACCTTGTTTTGCAACTTCAAATTTTTTAATAAATGGTTAATAAATATTATAGTTTATACTAGGTATATATATATATATATATATATATATATATATATATATATAGAAGTCCCCACTTTTCATGAAATGGCAATGTGTTTGTCAATGTTTATAAAGAGTATATAAATATACATTTTTTCCAACAAAATGCCACACCTTTTGTTACGACCCCGGCTCGAAGGCCGACTCAACACAAACAATTTCAAACACAAAATAAATATACTTGCACAAAGCAAAGTTAAAACTGGCCTTTAAAACAGGGAATCACACAAAAATACAGCCAGCAAATGAACGAACTAACCAACAAAGGGAAAACATTTACTAACAAAGATAAAATTAGCCACCTCAAGTAGAGAACACCACTAATATATATGCACTTGGAAAATCCAGCACAGGTGTCTGCAATTTCCAATCAAAACTCAGGTGAGTTGAAAGAAACTCGCTAGCACACAAAAGATTTAAAGGGCCGCGCTCACGAGGCAGCATAGGGACTTAACACCTCTACAAAACAATGCTAACAAAATAGTTTATCATGATGTATTTGAATGATTTGTAAGTGTAATCTTGACCCCCGGTCCCCGTCCCCGTCCCTTCCAAAACACCATGATGCCATTGCTGGCCAAATGCACACAACCTATAACCCAACAGCCAATAGCATCTTTTTTGTTTCAAATTGTTTGTGGACTGTTTTGGTGTATAACCTACTGCAATTGTTATTAATAATTTACTATTGCATTTGTTGATTTTAGTTAGCATTCATAAATCTTAATAAGTACTTTACTTAACTGTTCATTAATGAGTGCGTTTACATGCACTCAATAATCAAATCATATTCGGAATATGGCTGTTATCGGATTATTCAAATTTTCGGAAAAAAGCAGTTATCGGAATATGAGAAATCCGATAACTACACCTGGATTTCTGCCGTGTTTTTCGTTTTATTGGTTGCATGTAAACAGATCTAGTTCGTTTTTTAAAATCTGCGCATGTGCGTGTTGACAGCAACAGCCATGGCAACAGCTACTCCGGATATTGTTCGTAACGTAACGCTAACGTCAAAACAGTTGAGAGGTCAGAGAGAGATGTCAACCAACGGGAGAAGTCATTTCTGGAGTGAGGAGGAAACCCTCCTGATGTTATCTGAAATAATAAAGAGGAATATACTTCATCTCATAGATGGGAAAAAAGTTAGAAACGCAGAAATAATGAGCACGTTTACATGCACTCAATAATGCTCTTATGGGTTTCGTCGTCATATGGTAAATTAATTCACCGATTCAGAATGGAGAGGCAACTTCAGTATGGCTCGGAGATCATTTATGAAACTTTGTGGTTTGGTACAGAACATAATGAGCCCTGACGAAGTGACAGTGCATCCAGCTGTACCTCTTCAAATGCGAGTCGCAATAGCGCTGTACAAATTCGGTAGCTGCGGGGAGTACAGGTAGATAGCGAACCAGTTTGGTGTCCACAAGTCTACGGTCTGAATCGGTGAATTAATTTAGCACCACTCTCTCCCACCAGTCCTTGCTCTTAACGTGCATCCAGCACGACCGGGTCCTTAACAGTGCTGGAGGAAGGCCTATTCTGGGTCCAATAATCAGCGCTTGTAACGCTAAAGCTCTTCGTCGTCTTCTGCTCATAACACAGAATGCTTGAAGGACAGTGTTAGTTGCCACCCGCAACCATAACATCTGGCATATGACGACGAAACCCATAAGAGCATTCCTGTCTAACGTTACCATGTTTAACGTTACTTTCTTATACGTTATAGGCTACTGTTCTTTCTTATGTAACTAACGTTAGGCTATAGTTAACGTGTTTACTAACTTACGGTTACGCATACCAACCCGCCTGCTGTTTCTAGCAACCCAACAGGAAGTATAGTCACATTATGTATACACGTTAAAATATGTAAGTTATAATATATAACGTTAGGCTAATATATGTTTCTAATTTACGTTTGAGTTGCACATCGCGTTCAGGGAAAGAAATCGGAATATTGACTGAATCATGTAAACCTGGATTTTTCCCATTATCTAATTACTTAAGTGCATGTAAACGCATTTATGGAATTATTGCCATGTTCGGATTACTCCCAGTTATCGGATTATTGAGTGCATGTAAACGTGCTCAATGTTTACTACTGTCTTAATTAATGTTAATTCGTGCACCCTTATTGTAAAGTCTAACCATTAAACCTCTTGTTACAAAACCTACACCACACTCATTCCAATATTTATTTGGCTAAAGGCCATATCTTTTTTCCACTAACTGTTTAGATTTGTCTCCCGGAGGGATTCACAGCATGTCTGTGAAGGCTGAAACACGGAGAAAACCGTTCTGATGCCTCATTTTTGGATATGTGAATTTTTGTGAGTCACGAACTAACTGGGTATCGCTGTCATTAACTTTTAAATAAACCTACAGTATATAACATGTTTTGTGACATCACAAACATGCATTGTTTCTGCAGCTAGACTGAACAGTTCCAGGTGCAATCAGTGAAATTATAAGAGCGGGACTATACATTCAGGACAGCGGCTTCATTATATGTGGACTGTCACACACAGAGGACAAAGCTTGACAGATATAGCTATGCCAAAAAGTATATATCAATCAGGCCTATGCACAACCATGTTATCTGAGGCAGTAGTTATATGCCCATTGCTCACTTCATTTGTTTGTATATGCTTTGACATATGCTTGAGATGGAAGGGAACCATTTGCACATCTATGAATCAAAGGCTTAGATATTTTAGAAGTTCATGAATAAATTAAAATAAGGCCAGGGGTGGGTTCTGTGTCTGCACCGTCCCCATAAATTTCAGTAACATCTAATTCTGTGCTGAGGACGTACTGCTTCTGATGGCCAGTTGTCTGAGGGGGTTCCTCTCTGGTAAGAGCTAGTTGCTTTTCAGTGCCTTGTGCTGGTAGCAGTGTGGGTCAGCCTGATTCAGATGAACCCAGAATTTGAGTGCTCTTTTTTCAATTGGCAGCAGGAGGGTTTAGCGGCCTAATTCGACCCTGCACGTATTCTTTGGGGCATTTCTGTGGACATGTAATGCAGTTTTGCAGAACTCCAGGTGAAATTTTTCAATTAGATTTTCATCCCATTTTTAGTTTTGTGTTGTGCAATAGAGGGCCCCATAATTCACTCCAATAAAAGAGAATGGGCTGGATAATGCAGTCAAATATTTTTAGCCAGATATTTATAGGGGGGTTGAATTTGGAAATATTTTTTTTAAATTCCATAGTAGGCTCTGCGTGATTTGTCCCTTAATGCATTTATTGCCATTTCAAAATTATCTGAAGCACCCAGGTAAGTGTAGCTGGTGGTGTTCTCCAGGGTGTGGGCTCTTAGGGTAAATTGGTACCTGTTTCCCTGTGATCTGGATTTTTTCTGGAAGACAATAACTCTTGTTTTTTTCCAGATTTACTGTCATTGGCCTGGTCTGACAGAATTTATCTAGGTATGACAGGCTCTGTCTGTGTGTTCTCCCTGTTCTGTGGGTGACATCAGAATCAGGTCATCCACATAGAGTAAGAATTTTAAAAAATGTATCATGTAGAGTGAGTCCAAGAGCAGCTGTCTGTTCCAACTGTAAAGCCAATTCATTAATGTAAATGTTGAAGAGTGTTGGGCTCAGACTGCAGCCCTGTCTCACTCCATGCCCCTGAGTGAAGAATTCAGTTATTTTATTTCCAATTCTAGTACTCTCTCTCTTTCTGAGATCACTGCTCTGCTAGGGGACCTACCATACAGCATAGAACAGTGTAGGCCTTCTAGCCCCTGGTCCCAAAGGAATTATCTAATTGCATTACCCTGTAGCCTGTAGGTTTAATGCAGAGCGTCATTTTGCTCCAAACTCTTCCTCTGATCCAAATTAGAACCAAAAGCCCTCAGTCACATGTATGTTTTTTTTCTCTCTTTTTTTTTTACCCATTTCCAAGCACAGTCCACACCACCAACCACCACTGCCTAATGCTATTTAGATTATCTGCTCTATGAAACTGGGTGCTTTTTGAAACCTCAGGTTTCTGCAAGCTGCTGAAACAGACTCATAAAGAATAAATGTACTTTAGTTTGAATGGCCGACTCCCTACTGCACAGACATAATACACAACAGCATATGGTAGAATAGTGAAATGTGAATGCATTGGTGTTATAAAAAAGGAAATGGTAAAGTCTGAGACATGAAGGCCGGTTAATACCATCTGAGAATAAGTACTGCCACTAGTTTATCAAGCGGAAACACAGATCTGCACTTATGAGAAGCAACGCACTCAACTCAACTACTTCTGTGAGTTTTTCTTTTTGCAGACCTGGTGTATTCTGTTTGTGTTCAACCTCTGACAGCTCACAGATCACAAGGCAGTCGAGAGACTGAAATAAAACAGCATGTGACAGGGGGATCCTTCTTACTGCAGCATGACTTTATAGTGGTTTAAAAAAATTAATCAGCATCAGAACTCTGAGTTTGCTTCCAGCTCAACTTCTGCCTCACCTGCCAATCACCTTCTGCACACACAACAGCCTTTAACACTAAGGTGACTGCCAAAACAGCTTGTGACTGCAAAATCAGTCTTCACGAATGTTTAATTGTGATAGCAGTAAGATAAAATAGAACATAAATACACTTAGATGCTTAATAAGTGATAGGTCTGGAAATAATTGTTTCTGAAAAAAAATTAGTGCTGTGTTACATTGATATGTAAAATGCAAGAATTCCTTGTAGAAGAATGATAAGTGGGTGTAGTAGGAATAAAATAATACTAAATAAATTATATGTGGACTTGTTACCTTGCTTATTGGAGCACAGCATTTGCCTGCACTTAGCAACCACTGGAAATGTTTTGGATTGAAACATTATCATTTGACAGTTTGTATGTCAGAGTACTGCATTTATTTGGTCTAGGAAAATAACAATTTCACATCATGTGAATCGATGCTGAATCTAAGCACTGCTCTAAATAGTCGAGAAAGCTCTAAAATCTAAAAGCTCTAAGATCTAAAATGACAGCTCGAGTAAGTGATTTTACATTAGAGTCATTACAATACAGTCAGACAGACCTCAACAAACCAGCAAAAATGGGGAAACGAGCTATAAAAAGGGCTGAAATTCCTACATGGATCACCCACTATGGACCTGCAGATTAAGGCTGACAGGATGCACTTTAACCTCATCTGCAAAAATTGTGTCACTGTCCAAATACTTATGTGTTACAATATATATATATATACAGTGAGCACCATAATTCATTGGACAGTGACACATTTTTTGTGATTTTTGTTCTGTATTCTAGCACTTTGAGTTTGAAAGGTTCTATAATTTCTAAACGGTTCATCCGACGTGGATGAAAATACCCTCAAATTAAAGCTGACAGTCTGCACTTCAACCTCATTGTCGTTGTATACTTTCAAACTCAAAATGCTAGAGTACAAAACCAAAATAACAAAAAGTGTATCACTGTCCAATGAATTATGGTGCTCACAATATGAGATGAGCAGAGAAAGTAAGCATGCAATGGGAAATGAAACAATGAGGCATGCACTTTAATGCAATTCACAGCACATTCAGATTAATTTGTTAAATAACGATGGAAGATGAACAGATACAACCTCCCATCGTGCTCGACTCGGCAGTTTGTCAGCACCCATCCAATTGCCAAATGCAAATATGTGTATAAATCAGATAAAATCACATCTTAAAACAGGTGTTATTTTTCCCTTGCAAAAGCTGTGGTGACTTGCATCACTCTTATTAAGAAAGCAGTTCACGAAAGCAAGACTTGTTTCCACACCAAACAGAAGCTCTATTTTCAACTGAAAAAATAATGTATCCTAGCTCTCAAAAAGTGTCACACCAAACAAAGGAACTTAAGAAACCGCTTAATACTCAATGAGCAACAGGCACATTGAGAACAGACACTTCACTATTGAAAAAAAACAATTGTAAGAGCTGTCTGTTTTAAAGCTCAATGTTTAGCCAAGACTACAGCACATAGAATGTTCAGATGGGCAAATACACATATGATTCCTGACAATGTCAACTGATTCATTATATGTGAACAAATAATGAACAAATTAAAAATGCAAGTGAGGAAGCGGTGCTGATTATCAATGCACTGTGTGGGGAGAATACACAAATCCTCTTCAGCTGCAACTCAGGGACAGGTTTCTAGGCCTAGAGACTGGCTGATTTGTGTCGGGTGTCACAGTCTGTGTTTTGTTATTTCGTTTTTTTCTTCAATAAGCAAGAATCCACTGAGCCAGAGAGGAACGCGCCATTCGCGGCTCAACTCGGAGGAGCAGAAGGGCGAGGGGGAGACAGACTGGAACTATCAGGAAAGGCCAGCGCTGAACCCCCTTTTCTCACCCCCTCCTCTATGGGGCCAATATATTTAAACTGCACAATATGCCTCTGACACAGACCACAAGAGCTCTTCTGCCACAACTGTTCCAGAAGATACACTTTTTATGAGTATCTAAAGGGTGACACACAGTCAGAATAAAAAAATATATATATTTATATATTTATTTATTTATTTTGGCTTGTGTCACAACATGAGATGTCCTGGCATGAAAAGCCCTGTTTCATTTTCCGTGGTGTGGATGTGCTCATGTGCAACATCTTCTGTCACCTGGGGCTTTATCTTGCCGATCTTGGCGCTTGGTCTAAGCGCATGGTGTAAAGTTAATTTAAGGCATGTCCAAGTCCATTTTTGCTAGTTTACCGGCGTGTATTTTGGGCTCTAAGCACGGCGCAGCGCGCAAATGGGCTGAACTTAGTCTCTTCATTAATTATAGATGTGTCTTGGGCGTGACATGCAATAAACCAATCAAAATGTTCTATCCCATTCCCTTTACAAGCCTGCTTTTTCACCTTGGCGGATTGCTTGAATTGCTTGAATTGCTTGGTTATGCTGAATATTTAACAGTGGGTGTGCTCCAGCGGCACCATAGCAAATCAAATGACCTCTTTTTAGTCCTTTTAAGAGCTGTGTGCATTGCGACCCAACATACTGGATGGACTCCTTTTGACCATGTCTTGCTATCTTGCATCACGTGGTTTAGTGAAAAACAATAGCAGAACACGCCCATTCCGTCGTGGTCGGGAGGCCGAATGAGTCCACCCACCGTCAATTTCCAACTACTATGGAATCCTAAAGGTGACAGAAGTGACTAATAGGTTATCTGGACTGTGAAAATAAAAAGCTTTTAATCAGTTCCTTTAAATTATTTTATCCAATCAGTCGGTAAAATACATTAAAATTTATTTTCCTCTCCCATTTATCATTTACTGGATTTTTTTATTTTTCAAGATCTCACTTTTCCTATTTTCTTGGTGCTAGCATCCGTTTAATCATTTATCTATGTCCAATTTTCTCCATGCAACATATCCCATTTTCATCGCCACATTTTTTTGTGACTTTTGTCGCCTTTAGCATTCTGCAGTGGAAGACGATAGGCTATCTATTTTGCATTGATTTAATTGAATGTAATTGAGTTACATTAAATTAAAGAGGTACGTTTGTATAGCTGTACATCCAATAAGAGTGAATGTATGCACCAAATTTGTCATTCTTCTCATTACAAATGGGTGTAAGAAAGAACACACTACCCCTGGGACCACAGTGCAGTATAATAACAGCCATAAACAATTAAAAACATAAATAAATGCAGAAATTAAACGTAAAACATAAACAAGACAATGAACAATACATGCAAAGTATACATTTTTTACGGTGGCCCAGAGGTGCAATCCACATTTCTAAAAATAAATCTTTGTTTCTAAAACAAAATCCTTATTTCTAAATCCAAATCCTTGTTTCTAAAACCAAATCCTCGTTTCTAAAACACAATCCTCGTTTCTAAATCCAAATCCTCGTTTCTAAAATACAATCCTCGTTTCTAAAACACAATCCTCGTTTCTAAATCCAAATCCTTGTTTCTAAAACACAATCCTCGTTTCTAAATCCAAATCCTTGTTTCTAAAACCAAATCCTTGTTTCTAAAACCAAATCCTCGTTTCTAAAACACAATCCTCGTTTCTAAATCCAAATCCTTGTTTCTAAAACCAAATCCTCGTTTCTAAAACACAATCCTCGTTTCTAAATCCAAATCCTCGTTTCTAAAACCAAATCCTCGTTTCTAAAACCAAATCCTCGTTTCTAAAACACAATCCTCGTTTCTAAATCCAAATCCTTGTTTCTAAAACCAAATCCTCGTTTCTAAATCCAAATCCTTGTTTCTTAATATAAATCTTAGTTTCCAAAATAAAATCCATAATTCTAAATAGAAATCTTCATTTCTAAATGTAAATCCTCGTTTCTAAAACACAATCCTCGTTTCTAAATCCAAATCCTTGTTTCTAAAACCAAATCCTTGTTTCTTAATATAAATCTTAGTTTCCAAAATAAAATCCATAATTCTAAATAGAAATCCTCATTTCTAATACAAAATCCTTATTTCTAAATGTAAATCCTCGTTTCTAAAACAAAATCATTATTTCTAAATGTAAATCTTCATTTCTAAAACAAAATCGTTATTTCTAAATTAAATCCTTGTTTCTAAAAGTTAATCCGAGTTTCTAAATTCAAATCCGAGTTTCTAAATTCAAATCCTTGTTTCTATTAAGGCTGAAAGCTAAATGCTACAGTTAGCCTGTGCGCAAAGCATACTGGGACCAGATGACGTATGCACGAGTGAGTCTGAGAGTGCAATTTGCATAGCAAGTTTAACGAGAAGCTGGTCTTCTGGCATAACAACTATCACAAAATTGCCGAACAAACTAAAGTTGAGTTTTCTTGCAGACATATTAACATAAAGCCTGTTAACAAGTCCAATAATTTCAGGAATATAACGGAAACTCGCTCTTATACGGAACTGCAGCTTGATTACAGTAGCCTACATTAAGCCAATCGTGTGGTTCACTGTCACCTACAAAAAACAGGCTTATCATTTCCCGTTCATTGTAGGCGACGTTGCCTACAGTACGGTACACACTAATTAGCTGTTATTTTATGTAAAACGAAATTGATCTCTCGCCAAAGCAAAATGAACTCCATGTAGGCTAACTTAGCCTGCATGTGGTCCTGACAAATTGTTAACTAGGCTACTAATTGTAGTACTGTGGCGACCTGGGGATTGTCAACTGGCCAGCTAGGACCGGGTAGTGAGCCGCTACCCGGTCAAGGTGTACATAATTGTAAATAACGTGCTGTGTGTGTTTAAATTGTGTCGTTAACTTGTTAGCCGCGTCTTGTGTTAACCGTTTTGTTTTAAACGTAACTGTCAATTTTAACTGTCTGTTATGTGTGGCTGTGATTGGCTAGGAATCGGTAAGTGTGTGCGCCAATCACAGCCTATATAGTTCCTATATAAGCAGTGTCTGAAGCGACTCAGTTGTTAGTGTGAAGAAGTGTTTACAAGCTGAGCTGAGCTGATTGTTGTGCAGAAATTCCAAAGGCTCTTTTGAGAGCTGGTAAGGTAGCGCTAATAAAACGAAGCTCGGCTGAGCGATTCGGAACTGCAAGTCGCTGTCTCCCTCCCTCACTCTCCGCGCTCGCTGCAGTACGTTTAGATTCTTTAAAAAATATATAAAGTCAACACTTTATGGACATGATAATGGCTTGACCAATGAATGTTATCGTGAGTGGCAGCTTAACTGTCGGGTAGCTATATAAAAATACTGTAAATCCTTGAAAATAGCAACCATTAGCCATGATTCACCCAGTAGAGCGGGACTGGTAGCAGCATGACGCTAACTGCACAACAAATGAGCTATTCAAGTGTATAGGGCAGGCTAATTCATAACGCTTTCATTAACTTTAATTTGTGACTTTATTTATGGAGGGGGCACACAGCTAATTGTGAGATTTAAAAAATCAGGCCGTAGCTACATAAAAGGAAACAATGTTTGTTTCTTAATTAGCTACGTTGTCTAAATTAAACGCGTGAAAGGTAGGCTATAGGAGAGCCGATGGCTCAGATCACAAACACCGCTTTTGAAAGTAGAACAGCAAAGTTTCAAGTTTGTGGAAAGTGCTCTCTGGTAAATAGAGTGATATTATTTTTAAGTTAACGTGCATACGGATAAATGTTCTGCAAAATGACGTTAGCACAAACGCATTCCTGTGGTTTTCCCTGCCTCGATTACTTGCGATTAAAAAGTAAAACCGACATCGGCATGTCAAAATTGGAAATTAAATTCTAAGGTTATGTGAAATTTTACTGTGTAGGCAGATTTCAGATATCAAGAGGCAGCCTTCTAATGGCTTTCATGATTAGAATAGCCTAATAGGTATATCAGTACAGCAAGAATATGAAACACAAGGCTGATATTATAGTATATAATATTATAGGGCGGCAGTGTAGTATAATGGTTAAGGAACTGGACTTGTAACTGAAAGGTTGCAGGTTCGATTCCCAGGTAGGACACTGCCGTTGTACCCTTGAGCAAGGTACTTAACCTGCATTGCTTCAGTATATATCCAGCTGTATGAATGGATAAATGTAATAAGAAGTATGTAAGTCGCTCTGGATAAGAGCGTCTGCTAAATGCCTATAATGTAATATAATGTAATAGTATGTACATTGCTTTATTATTACATAAACCAAGAGGACATGACATTTGTTGCTTTAAGGGCCTGGTTCCTTCGGTAAAAATGTTATACATTCCCCGCAGTGATTGCAGAACGACTGCAGAACTGAAAGGACCTTGCCACAAAATGGACAAAACATAATGAAAAAATACGACACGGAAAAAAATGTTTTACGCGAGTATTGGAGGCTAACTAAGTTAACTATCAAGCAATATACCTTGCTTGGCAACGTTAAGCAAGCAAGGCCAGCGAATAACTTAGCTTGTGTAAAAAATAATGTATAGTACACCATACTAACAAATTGGTAAATAGCTTTTCAAGTCCACGAAGCACGCGTGAGCAACGTTACGTAGAACGGGGAGTCCTGGAGTACAACTCACAATTCATTATGATCATCATAAAATAATTAGCAACTTTTCTGTCAAAGCATCGAAGTTGACCACAATTGGTAGGGTGTCTGGACCACATGCAGGCTAAATTGAGTTTGTTTGGTTCGAGATCAATTTCGTTTTACATCAAATAACTTAAGGCCCTGTCACACTATTGCGTATGAGAGAAACGTATGAGTTGCGGATGTAAATTCATGAAATAATTTTCATACGCGCAAAAAGCCGTTGAAAATAAAGAATTTGTCGGATACTTACCGTATTGAACCTATGAGTAGCGTATGAGTAGCGTATGAGTAGCGTATCGCCAGCGTATGGCTAGCGTAATGTACGTATGGCTAGCGTATGAGTAGAGTATGAACTGCGCGTGTCCAGCGTACCGCTATCACGTGACAAAGTGCCAATATAACCATCGGCCTTTCCACATTCTCGGTTCTCAGGTAGTGATGGGCAGTTCGGCTCTTTTTTCTGAGTCGGCTCTATTCGTACCATTCAGTTTGAAGAGTCGGAGTCGGAGTCGGAGTCGGAGTTGCCATTTTGGTACTTCCGGTTCCGGTTAATACAGAAGAGCCGTTTCCGTTTGAGCCGCATCTTTTTCTTTCAGCGGCGCTACTCGCGAGCTGGAATTAGAAGCTGTTTCAGACAGCAGACCCTAGCTGGTAACAAAGTAGACAAAATAAGTTTGTAAACTAGCCTTGATATTTTATTCAGACCCAAATCATCTGAATGATACTCATTGCTAATATTCTCAATTTACAGTAGCCTACTGTCTCAAGATAGTTTGCAATCGCAGGTTACGTTTATTTACGACTTTCCCATCTCCGTTTTTTCGATCATAGATTGTAACATTAGATCTTACAGGTAATAATAGACATTGAATGGTTATATTTGTATAGAGCTATTTAATCTATGCTAATATTAATCTTATATTTTTTATCAGATCCCAGAATCCAGTAGTCTAGGTCTACTGAAAATTAGGTGGATGGAAGACTGTATAAGAGAGATAGCCAGCCAAATTGGACAAACAAGCCAGATATTTATTGTGTGTGTCAGTGTGTACATATGATGTACAGGAGCCTGTGTCGTTTATTTATTTGGACACCATAAGGTTATTTAAATGTGTTTATTTTAACTGTACTTTATTTATTATATCATACGCAATTGTAGGCTATTTATTCTGTTCACTGTTGTTGTTGGTCAAGAGTTCTAAAATAAAAATGCCACCACTTTAAATAAGTCTTTTCTGTCATTTTTTTGTAGCCTAATCTAGCTGAACACAATCGCAATATCGCAAATTTGGCCTAATTGTTTCATCGTTGACTGGAATTCGGTTGCAATTCTCGCAAAAAGTTTAATAATTTCGTAATATACAGTCGGCGTCTCGGAATATCATTAGATATAGGCTAACATAATTCCTTTGTCAATAGGGTTTCCGTTTGAATCACGCTGAGTAGTAAACCCGATTAATAGCTTAATGGTGTACTTCATTTTGCCCTTTATTAAAACCACAGAACTCTATAAGAACAGTTATGTGGTTAAAACTCGAAAATTACTTCGGTTTGTGTCACGGCTCTGTCTGGAGCCGTGGAATATTGCTACGGCTCATGGCTCTTAAATTGAGTCGAGTTGATTTCGTGCTGATCAGTTGGGTAGTATAGCTACTGTAGCTACGTATCTTTCTTTTAACCATTAGTAGTCATAATAACTTTGGAATGAGCTGGGGCGATTATTAACTTCACAAAAGTGTGTGCAATATTGTTAGATCAAATTAAAAATATATATATTCTTACGTAGGTTCTAACTTAGCAATCAGAAACTGCGCGCCGCGCATTAACCAGTGCTGAGTGTCTCCCGGCTGTAGTAGAAAGCAGAGTCAGAGTCAGAGCTGTGAGCCGAGAGCCGAGAGCCAGAGCCGAGAGCCGAGAGCCGTGAGCCGAGAGCCGAGAGCCGAGAGCCGTGAGTCAGAGCCGAGAGCCGAGAGCCGAGAGCCGAGAGCCGTGAGAGCCGTGAGAGCCGAGAGCCGTGAGAGCCGTGAGCCGTGAGAGCCGCATCTTTGAGCCGCATCTTTTTCTTTCAGCCGCGCTACTCGCGAGCTGGAATTAGAAGCTGTTTCAGACAGCAGACCCTAGCTGGTAACAAAGTAAACAAAATAAGTTTGTAAACTAGCCTTGATATTTTATTCAGACCCAAATAATCTGAATGATACTCATTGCTAATATTCTCAATTTACAGTACCCTACTGTCTCAAGCTAGTTTGCAATCGCAGGTTACGTTTATTTACGACTTTCCCATCTCCGTTTTTTCGATCAGATTGTAACATTAGATCTTACAGGTAATAATAGACATTGAATGGTTATATTTGTATAGAGCTATTTAATCTATGCTAACCATAGGGTTATTTAAATGTGTTTATTTTAACTGTACTTTATTTATTATATCATACACAATTGTAGGCTATTTATTCTGTTCACTGTTGTTGTTGGTCAATAGTTCTAAAATAAAAATGCCACCACTTTAAATATATTTGCTGTCATTTTTAGTAGCCTAACCTGTCATTTTGAAGTATTTGCTGTCATTTTTAGTAGCCTAACTTAGCTGAACACAATCGCATATTAATTCTGTTTTATAGCCTACTGCAATTTCCTCGCAAACAGCCAAATGTATTAATATAATAATAAACAGTTGGCTATTAAAGTGTCGACGTCTCGGAATATAATTAGATAGCCTATTAGGTACAGAATTCCTTTGCAAATATGGTTTCTGGTTGATACACGCTGAGTAGGCTAAACTCGATTATTAATGCTGTCGCCTACAGCATTTCTTTTCCTCTCCGTTAAAACTTGAAAGGGCTTTGTTTGTTTCACGGCTCTGAGTCGAGGTGATTTCGTGCTGAACGGAGTTAGGTCCGACTACTAGCCTACTATTGCTACCTATCCTTTAACCGTTAGTAGTAGCCTAGTCAAAATTACTTTGGAATGAGCTGGGGCGATTATCTCATTCACAAAATTGTGTGCAATATTGTTTAGATCAACTTTAAATGTATTCATAAAGCATTATAAAGAAGATATTCGTGTGACCTATTTTGTTGGGCGCATCAATCGCTGCTCGACTTCAACGCCGCGCATTACCACTGCTGAGTGTCTCGGGGGAGTGTCTCCCGGCTGTAGTAGAAAGCAGGCAGAGTCGGAGCTAAGAGCCGAGAGCCGAGAGCCAGAGCCGAGAGTCGAGAGCCGTGGGTTAGCACGATTCCCTCGAACTGGCGAGTCGACTCAGACGACTCAGCATAAAGAGTCGACTCATAATACCGATTCGTTCGCGAACTGCACATCACTATTCTCAGGATGGGGAACGCAACACACCACCACAACCGGAAAGAAGTATTGACTCTTTAATGACTGTAGGCTATTACTCAGAGGGTATGCAACATGGTTGAAAAGGACATGATGACGGTGAGGGATTTCGAGAGCTAATAAAACAGGCTGGGCACACGACTCACTCCAGACCACGTAGATATGCTTAAATGGTCTTGAATAAAAATAAGTAGGTCTATCTAGTATGCATATGAGGAGCCTATTCAAAACATAATAGCCTATGTTTTAAGTTGACTGTTCTATGCTAGGTCTACTAGTTTAACTGTCGCCTTTCAATTTCAAGAGCGATTATGTTCATGCTGCAAGTGCCTAGCGGAGCAACGGTTTCGCTTGCTACAGATGAGACCGAGCGCAATTTCTTTTCTGTTAAAGTAGCCTATACACGCCTTCCTATTCTATTTTTGTTATGCTACAATAATGCCTGTTTCTCAAATGTTACAATAAATCTTTGATTGATGAATATAACATGCATTTTGTATTCTGTCTATCATAAGCTATATTTAGCTTTTATGTTATCAATTAATCGACGATTTTTTGTTAAGGTTAACAACTATCGATTAAGGAAATTCCTTAATATTTGCATCCCTACAATGTACCATTGTTACCATTATTATCATGTGGCATTATTAATGATCAGTTGATCATATGAATAAACGTTTTTTAAACTTACTTCTGGTGTTTTTCATACTTTTATAATACATCAAATGATGTGTAATTTATAAGTACCCCTGACCCATAGAATAATAAACTGCATTTTACACTTGACTTTAAACTATACAATTGTTCTAAATCATCCTGTCTTGCCATGGAACTGCACCTGCATCTGAGTTGGCCCAGTGCTTCTTTCAATCGTCAGGCATACGCCAAGATGTCTATATACGTTGCAGATACGTCAGACATACGTTAGAAGTACGTTACTCATGCGCTATCAATGCGCTATCAATACGCTAGCTGTACGGTACACCTTCATGTCAGCGTATGTCAGCGTATGACCAGCGTACTCGACCTATGAGTAACGTACCTCTAGCTTAATTCTAGCGTATTCAGCGTATGCCTAGCGTATGTTTAGCGTATAAACCATACGTCCGAACACGCACAAAATTTTTGAGCATGCTTAAAAAACTTTTGGTGCCTCGCCGTATGCCAGCGTATGCCACCGAATGCGACCGTGCTTGAAACGTATACAACCTATGCCTAACGTACCCCTAGCGTATGTCAGCGTATATCAGCGTATATAAGCGTATGAGTGATATTTTTAATACGCTGGCATACGCTAGTACGAAACGCTATAGTGTGACAGGGCCTTTAGCTAGTTAATGTGTACCGTACTGTAGGCAACGTAGCCTACAGTGCAACAATGAACGGGAAATGATAAGCCTGTTTTTTGTAGGTGACAAACTGAACCACACAAACATTGTTTCCTTTTATGTAGCTACGGCCTGATTTTTTAAATCTCACAATTAGCCGAGTGTGCCCCCTCCATAAATAAAGTCACAAATTAAAGTTAATGAAAGCGTTATGAATTAGCCTGCCCTATACACTTGAATAGCTCATTTGTTGTGCAGTTAGCGTCATGCTGCTACCAGTCCCGCTCTACTGGGTGAATCATGGCTAATAGTTGCTATTTTCAAGGATTTACAGTATTTTTATATAGCTACCCGACAGTTAAGCTGCCACTCACGATAACATTCATTGGTCAAGCCATTATCATGTCCATAAAAAGTGTTGACTTTATATATTTTTTAAAGAATCTAAACGTACTGCAGCGAGCGCGGAGAATGAGGGAGGGAGACAGCGACTTGCAGTTCCGAATCGCTCAGCCGAGCTTCGTTTTATTAGCGCTACCTTACCAGCTCTCAAAAGAGCCTTTGGAATTTCTGCACAACAATCAGCTCAGCTTGTAAACACTTCTTCACACTAACAACTGAGTCGCTTCAGACACTGCTTATATAGGAACTATATAGGCTGTGATTGGCGCACACACTTACCGATTCCTAGCCAATCACAGCCACACATAACAAACAGTTAAAATTGACAGTTACGTTTAAAACAAAACGGTTAACACAAGACGCGGCTAACAAGTTAACGACACAATTTAAACACACACAGCACGTTATTTACAATTATGTACACCTTGACCGGGTAGCGGCTCACTACCCGGTCCTAGCTGGCCAGTTGACAATCCCAGGTCGCCACAGTACTACAATTAGTAGCCTAGTTAACAATTTGTCAGGACCACATGCAGGCTAAGTTAGCCTACATGGAGTTCATTTTGCTTTGGCGAGAGATCAATTTCGTTTTACATAAAATAACAGCTAATTAGTGTGTACCGTACTGTAGGCAACGTAGCCTACAATGAACGGGAAATGATAAGCCTGTTTTTTGTAGGTGACAAACTGAACCACACGATTGGCTCAATGTAGGCTACTGTAATCAAGCTGCAGTTCCGTATAAGAGCGAGTTTCCGTTATATTCCTGAAATTATTGGACTTGTTAACAGGCTTTATGTTAATATGTCTGCAAGAAAACTCAACTTTAGTTTGTTCGGCAATTTTGTGATAGTTGTTATGCCAGAAGACCAGCTTCTCGTTAAACTTGCTATGCAAATTGCACTCTCAGACTCACTCGTGCATACGTCATCTGGTCCCAGTATGCTTTGCGCACAGGCTAACTGTAGCATTTAGCTTTCAGGCTTAATAGAAACAAGGATTTGAATTTAGAAACTCGGATTTGAATTTAGAAACTCGGATTTGAATTTAGAAACAAGGATTTCAATTTAGAAACTCGGATTAACTTTTAGAAACAAGGATTTAATTTAGAAATAACGATTTTGTTTTAGAAATGAAGATTTACATTTAGAAATAAGGATTTTGTTTTAGAAACGAGGATTTACATTTAGAATTATGGATTTTATTTTGGAAACTAAGATTTATATTAAGAAACAAGGATTTGGTTTTAGAAACAAGGATTTGGATTTAGAAACGAGGATTTGGTTTTAGAAACAACGATTTGGATTTAGAAACGAGGATTTGGTTTTAGAAACAACGATTTGGATTTAGAAACGAGGATTGTGTTTTAGAAACGAGGATTTACATTTAGAAATAAGGATTTTGTATTAGAAATGAGGATTTCTATTTAGAATTATGGATTTTATTTTGGAAACTAAGATTTATATTAAGAAACAAGGATTTGGTTTTAGAAACAAGGATTTGGATTTAGAAACGAGGATTTGGATTTAGAAACGAGGATTGTGTTTTAGAAACGAGGATTTGGTTTTAGCAACGAGGATTTCGTTTTGGAAACGAGGATTGTGTTTTAGAAACGAGGATTTACATTTAGAAACAAGGATTTACATTTAGAAACAAGGATTTACATTTAGAAACAAGGATTTTTTTTTAGAAACAAGGATTCAATTTAGAAATAAGGATTTTGTTTTAGAAACAAATATTTCTTTTTAGAAAAGAGGATTTCTATTTAGAAACAAAGATTTATTTTTAGAAATGTGGATTGCACCTATGGGCCACCGTAATTTTTCCTGCTTGGGGGATATATTTAAAAGTCAGATTGGACTGCATATAATCCACAAAATGTTTGGCTGGCTTTTTCCTGCTCGCATTGATCGGGAAAGCCCCAAAATGAGAAACTCACCATACACTGTGGATTTCCGCTGCAAACGTGGTCTCACCTGGCGGGCAGTGCAAGCGCAAATCGCAATGAAATCATACCCCAAAATTGCATTCCGCTGCACTAAAATTTAACTCGGCTGCTCCGTCTTGACGGACACACTCCCCAACAGCGGCTTCCCTCCCACTTCAGCGCACAGTCAGTTGACAGATTACCAAACGGGCTCGACCGGAAAATTTTATTATTTTGTAACTTTTGTAAATGTGCTTATGTGAGGCACTTTGAGTTGCAAACCAACATAATAACAGTTACATGACACATGCATTTTTGTATCAAATGTAAACCAGTATAAAAAAGTGTGTACATCGTGAAATCACTATGTATCACTATGTAATACACTATCTGTTTAACCCAAACAAGTCTATGTGACACTCGGCCATGATTCTGAGTTTAGCTGTGCTTCAGTAGTAGTTAAAGTTAGAGGTTATATGCAGTACATGCGCCATGCATGAATACATACAAAATCACTGTTCTCTTACGTACCCAAGATAAAAACAAGGCCCTGAACCAATACGTTAAACAGTTAATACTACTATAGTATATAGTATTTATTAGCATTTTTTTTTTACTGTACATACATTTTACGTACATTTACATACTTAAAAAAAATATATATTTAAATGTCATCACTATTCAGTGTGGTCTGGGTACAAGCATGCACATAATGCAGGTGTGTAGCTGTTTTGCTTTGAATTGCTGCTTCTCTGAAACCGATGCCTTTAATTCATTCTAACAGCTCCCAAAGGCACCCCTCTCTCTCCAACCATTTCTCCCTGTGGAGTCATAAAAATGCCAAAATAATTCATGTGTCTTTATTTTACACAATTACAGGCTCTTGTGAAAAAGCAAAAGGGGGACTGAGTGTGGAGACTGCTGCCTGCATACACTTCAGATTTATCCATAATTCAAGTCTGTAAAATATTTTTTTCCCTTTATTTATCCAGGCAGGTCAATTGGGATATCAATTCTATTTTGCAATAACAACTAGGGGAATCAATGTGTGCAGAGAATGCAAGGGATTGTGTAGCCAATCAGAAAAAGGTGATGATTAGGTGTAGCCAATCAGAAGTAGGGGGTGATTAGTGCCATGGGATTTTTAATGACCGCAGTGAGCCAGAACCTCTACCGGTGCAGCCCTACTGCCCTAATGAAGCTTTTTTTCAATGTCTCCCATCTAAGTACTGACCAAACCAAACCAAGTCTGACGTGGGAAGGGTACGGGGTGGTATGGCCTACTTTTATACATTTTTATATTCACAAACACAGTTCAGAAACTTTAGCAATCACCAAAATGAATGCTTCCAGTGGAGATGAAAGGCTGCAGCCCACAGCAGGAGAAACTGTGCCACTGGCCGCTGCTCAGCTCCAGGGCTTTAGCGGAGACAGGCGGTCTCGCCAACCTTCGTCTCCTGCAGCCACATCCCAGCATGCCGTTGCCCGATAATGAGGATTCCCCAGGGGTCCCGCAGGCGGTCGGCCGCTCACACCAGTTAAAGAAAGACACCTCACACATCTTCAGTCCCCCACACAGCTGGCTGGCAGTGTCATCTTGTGTGGGCCCATGGGAAATGATAGGCATCCGCCATATCTCTGGAGACGGGCCAGGAAATTAATTCATTTTTTCAGGATATTTTTTGGCCCCATAATTCATTTTTGAATACTTAATATTTTTTCATTTTTTTTCCAAAGGCACTGGCACTTGGAATACCACAAAAATGAAATAACCTGATATTTACAACTAAATACTTGTTTGGATATTATCTATTTGGTGTTTAATTTCATTCATTTTTCATCATAAATACCATCAAAAAGCAAATGTTGTGTGGAAATTTCATATTGTTTTGCCCAAAATATCTTCCTCATCAAAACTTTAATATGTATACAGTAAAAACATTGTATTTGCATTTGTGAAAAAAATAGCACTTGGTTAAAATCATGGGCATAGAACAGAAACCAATAGAGTACTAGCTGTCCTATCTTTCCATCTGCCCTAACCGGAAGCTTATCTTCAC
The DNA here is from genome assembly GCA_022702515.1 of Ilyophis sp. 1 JC-2022. Taxonomy (NCBI): domain Eukaryota; kingdom Metazoa; phylum Chordata; class Actinopteri; order Anguilliformes; family Synaphobranchidae; genus Ilyophis; species Ilyophis sp. 1 JC-2022. Next base: position 75,279,418 of record CM040396.1, read on the forward strand.
TGATATCCTGAGAGTATTTTTCAGGGTAGATTTGCCCAAGTACCCATGAACAGTTAACTCTATCTGAAGCATTCTGTCAGCAGAGCTGAGTGCGAGCAGAAAAGACCTCCAGAGCATCAGACGACACATCTTCTGGTCGTTAGTGGAGCTAGAAGCCTGGGAGGCTCGTTATTCACCATCCCACTACTGCTGCCAATACACTCATAGACTACGAGAGAAAGAAATGACAGCACACACACGCGGAAACATACATCATGCACATATGCACACGCACACACACACACACACACACACACACACACACACACACACACGCAAACACACACACACACACACACACACACACACACACACACACACACAGAGATGCCCCAAGATGCATTTTAGGACCACTCAAACTCAGCCAGGCACAAAAGAGCATCACCAGATGATAAAAGCTTCTGGCTGTAGCGACTCAGAAGGGAATGTTAACAATGGCCTTACATCCCCATAGAGTACAAATCAATATTTGCCCGTAATATCCACTTTTTTTATAAAAGTATTTTATTACTTTTTTATCACATGTGAATTTTTATTAACTTTCCAAACGATGTTGCCCAAAATGAATTAATCAACCTGAAAACTAGTGCCTGCATTAGCAAGTACATGTTACGGACATGTTATACATATGTTCAGTACATGTCAATTATCTTTTAAGGATGTGTCCAGGCCTTAATTCCTCATAAATGCAGAGGATGCATGAAGGACATCTTTCAAACAGAGCTTGAAACGGTATCTCGTACATCAGGGCAAAAAAATTGTTTGGTCCAAACCTCGCCTTACTTCAGGAACGTTTTAATTTTTCAGTTTGTCAGGTGGCCACCCCCCTCAGTGCTGGTTGGGGGCACAGATAGAGCTCTGTCTTCACAGTCAATATTTGCTCAGTGTGCGTGGCAGTGTACATAAACTCTGCAGGTTAAACACAAGCCCATGAGTAACTCATGAGCCAATACGCTCGCTCGGTAGTCACATGACCGGTAAGCAGCCACTCAGAGCCCTTTTCAGGACAGATTAGCCATGGGAGCTTCTGCGTGCACACAGCGACAGAGGACTTGATCACGTACAAAAGCCGCCAACCTGGAGCCATTGAACTTCCCTACCTATTTGCTTCACTATCTCAATCAGGGCGGCTAGTGGAATTAGTGTAGTGCAGATCTCTGGTAAACTAGGACAAGCATTTACACAGTTTGTGCACAGGTCAGATTTATAAGCAAAGCTGTCCTTTATACTCAAATGGTGCTGCTCATATATAAGCACATACTGTATGTGCAGCAGTTCTGTACATTTTCACTCAGCTAATCTCCCCATAAATAGAGGAAATGCTGGAGGACTTTTGCTGGATTTGAGCATGAATGCATTCTCCTACACACTCTCAGTTTAGCTCTGCAGCATAGATGGAATATTGTGCTCATAAATAGCATTATCAATTTCTAAAGCAGGAATGACAAACACCATTTTTACCTTAGCCAGAAAGTGGGTCCTTAAGGGTAACACTTCCTACGAATGGTCCTCCATAAGATATACAGTATATAACTCCTTTAAGAGCATTAGGAAGCACCTTTATAAGCATTATTTTAACCATTCATAAAGGCTAATGTCAATAATTACAAATAGGCTCATGGTGTCACTTGGTATGTCATGGTGATGTCCCTTACTCCAGCTGTGGTGACATAACAGGCCTTGTAACCTTTTGTGGTTGTTTTTAATTCTCATTTCTAATGTAGATATTCACAAAAGTGGGTTTGCACTTAAGATATGTGAAATATTACACGCCAAAAGGCTTTTTTATTTCCAGAATGCCATGCCCTTTCCGAGTAATCTAGGTCTAGCAAATTAAACTGTTGTCTCAGAGTCACAAAGCAAATCTGAATTGTAAATTAAAGCAAATCTCGGACATTATTAATTAAACATGACAAGAAACAGACTACACATGCTTACTAAGTAGTAGTCAAGTTTCATTAATACCAAGAAAAAAACAGGCTGATTACTCACTCAAGAACACTCAGTCAACTTGGTGAATATCCATTTCAGCAAAGAATGTGTATATTTTCTAAATACAGTGTAAGGTGGAGCGTGAGGTTCGGAGAACCAAATGCGACAGCTAAGGAATCTAAAAGTGTGCATCGTAGTGTACACCAAAAAAGCGGACAGGTCCGCACATAGAAGAGGAAAATGGAGAATGGAAAACACTCCAGGCTAAAGCCAAAACAAAAAACCCAAATAACAGAGCGAACTCGAGATCCGAGTGAAAAAAGAATACCTCTCGCTTACGATGCAAGAAAGCGAATAACACGGAGGTATCAATAACAAACGAAAAGCAGAAAGGAAAAAGATAGAAGTCTCTCACTCTCTATACGGGAGAGTATAGGAGAGATAAACAAAGAGTAAATAAAGGCAATCTGTCTCAGTGAGAACAGAAAAGCAAACCAAAACGAGGGACTGATAGTACAAAAGAGAAAACTAAATCCAACTAAGGAAACTCTAATGCAGCTAATAAGCAAGCTTAAAAAAATCTAAACCTTACTGGCTTCTAATTCAATTGGCAAAGACAATATCGAAGCCTCGGAAAGCGGAAATCCTGGGCTAAATATAGCCGGCAGGAAAAAAAACAGGTGCAAAAGATAATGGCTACAAAATACTGGAATGGAAGAGGGAAATTCCGATAGAGTGCCCCGATGTCGCAAAACGAAAAAACTAACCACAGAAACAAACGGAGGCTGCCAAAAATCATGACATATAGCCTACGTTAACCAGTCTGTGTGCAACTTTACTAAAACAAGCACGTATTTTCACTGATTACTTATGTGTTCCACAGTTTGTGCATTACTAAATGAAAACCATGTCGGGTTTCAACTATTGAAATAGAAGAGAGCATTCATTTTTTTTTTTTATACTATCGACGATTAAGATTAAAAAAAAAAATTTTACACACATTCAAACTCTTATTTTTTTTTTTTTTTTCTAAAAAAAAAAAAAAAAAAATCCAAAAAAAAGTAAAAAAACAAGAAAACAATGAATAGTTAAACCTCAAACCAAACCCCAACCCCACACAGATCTCTGTCAATGTTATACTATATATCTACACATAGAAAAAAAAAAAAAAAAAACTCAAACTACTCTCCCACTAGGCATTAACAATTAACAAATAATTTTAATTATTAAAATAAAATCTGAAAGCATTATATTTGTTGTATGCGAATACCATATCATCTGTTTGCAAAACCAGCCCTGTGAATCACCTGAAAATAAATAATAAAAAAAAATAAAATAAAAATTTTTTTTTTTTTTTTTTTTAACATATTCAATGTTTAGTCAACTCTGATTGAGTAGATTTTATTATGGCAGATTTTATGTGTCCCCCCCCCCCCCCCCCCATCCCCCCCATTATTTATTAAAATAACCTGACCCATTTTACCGGCCATGTTTGAGTTTTGAACGAACACTGCTAAAACAAAATCAACATATGCAAAAAAAAACAAAAAAAAAATTTTTGATTTAAAACTGAGCTGAGTTGAGTTTTAAAGTTGAAGGCGAAGAAGGAAAAGCTAATGGTTTTAAAACTTGTTTTATTTGTTTTTTTTATGTGGTTAAGAGTTTTTTTGTGATTTAGCAGGGCAATCCAGAGAGCTTTAGCTAAAGTTGCCCCTAGCAGACCAATAGCAGATCCTTGAATAAAATAAAAAGTTTATTTATTATTTATTTATTTATTATTATTATTTATTATTATATATTATTATTATTATTTATTATATTTATTATATAAAATATAAAATTATAAAAAAAAATGTTTATATAGTCATTATAGATGAAATATTATTTTTTTTTTTTATTATATATTTAATTATGTTTTCTTTTTTTAAATTATAAATTATTTTAATACTAATTACTTTATATGTTTAATTTAATGTTATATTTACTCATTATTTTGTTAAAATTAATTTGTGTGTGTGTGTGTGTGTGTGTGTGTGTGTGTTGTGTTGTGTGTGTGTGTGTGTGTGTGTGTGTGTGTGTGTGTGTGTGTGTGTGTGTGTGTGTGGTGTGTGTGTGTGGTGTGTGTGGTGTGTGTGTGTGTGGTGTGTGTGTTGTGAATGTGTGTGTGTGTGTGTGTGTAAAAAAAAAAAAACAAAAAAGAAAAAATAAAATTAATAAATAAAAGTAAATCATAAAAAAATATAATATAAAAAAAAAAAAATCAAAAATATTTAAATAAAACCTAAGCTCAAAAATTGAAAGTCATAACTCATAATTAACACTTTAACACTCAAGAATTACAGAAAGATTTGTGTTGCATTTAACCAATGTTTTTGTTTAGCTGTAGTTATTAACCATTTAAGTTTAATATTTAAATAAAATAATTAAAAATAAAAATAAACTAAAAGCAGGTATATGAGTGGTGGTAGAAAGGAACACCTGAAGTCTGGGGCTAAAGGAAGTCTGATTGTAATTGTGAGGGGTTGTAGGCTTTACAGGTGAGGTTCAGACTTTGAACTTGAGTAAACCTGAATTGCTTCAGTAAGTATCCAGCAGTATAAATTAACTGCAATCTGCTAAAATGCAATGCCACCTTGCAGTCAGCTCAGGAGAACAGCCCTAAGACTTGCACACCTTTGATCAATAGGTAACGCATGAGAGGACAATCTGACTATTTTTTTAAAAGGCTGGATGTCTCATAAAACTACTCAGGATTAGTAACTTACAGACCAATCATACTCATTAACATTAATTTTATTCCATAATCATATTCAAACTGGCTAATTTGAGGCATTTGTTCATATAATGCTCATATCACAGGTTTTTTAATCGTGTGAAATGTGAAAAATTGTCAATCTGTCACACGTGGTCTATTTACTGTGCTAACAGCCTAATAATGTTTGGATACAGGCGGAATAGTGAACTCCCCTCATTGCCTGCCCTAACACAACAGGCCATTTTAACACTGGTTTTCTTTGTCATGGTGCACCAACAATATGCAAGCTGTTCAACTTTGTAATCTTTGTAATTGCTCTTGGCATTTTATCTCTTTGTAAATAAAATGCTAAGCTTAAAATGAGATTGTTCTTTCATTGTTTGCATATGATGTAGAGACTTACTAATGAATGATGGAAAATAGGAATAGTGCAGTGCTGTTTTTACTTTTCTTGTGCGTAAAATGGATCCTTCAGCTAAAGTAATAGAATACCTTCTCTCATTTGTTTATTGTACTAATGGTTCTACTGCGAGTTTTTTTGTCACACAGAGAATGCAGTCCTGTTTTTTACTGCAGATACAATGTGTTCAAAAGCTACCCTTTCACTGGCAAAACAGAATTATCATCGACTTCTTTAGTCTTTCAGATAGAAACATAACATGCACTGACCTTATCAAAGTCATATTGATCCACCATTCAGGAAGGTTCACTGGTGGAAATTGTCTGGGTCCCATTACATAATATCACATTCAGGCATTTTTTCCACAGTGACTTCTTATTTATACAGTTGAATTTTACTGATAAAAAAGGTTTAGCACTAAAATCAGCAGGTTTACTCATGGGAATTGACCCAGCAGTTTTTGAATTACAAATGTATTACCCTAACCATGATCTTACAAAGCATCTCAGGCTATCAGAAACACATATAGCTTTATATTGGGTAACTGGCAGGTTCATTCCAATACCCATATAAAGCATTAAAAAATGTTCTTAGATGGACTGATCTCTAATAGTATAAATCTCCAACTGATGTGAAAAATGGAGCCCAATTGTGCAGGTCCAAAACACTGCATGGGTGTTTCCATATTTTGTTCACTACTTGTATTTGAACAGTGTTGAGTTTCCGCACAGGCAAACACCCACTAGTCTTATTTCCTGTAATAAATATAGAATACCACAGATGAACCATTCCATTTTCCAAATTAACATGGCAAAGAGTGTGGCATCATATGCAACACATCATAGTCCCTCCCCAATCTCACACAGGAAAGAAACCAATTAAAATAATAGAATAAAATAGAATAGAATAACTTTTATTTTCCAGCAAAGAAACTTCAGTTGTAGCCCCAGCAACAACAAAAAAAGTGGGGCAGGCCCACAACATACAGACATATCAAACAAAGACATCCAACAGAATCTTTACATCAATCAAGTGAATAAAAAAAATTAAAGTGCAATACAGCCATGATTTAAAAAATAGTCCCGCTGTCCCGAGATGTCCAGTGTCACCAAGCAATAAAGACTTTTATTTAAAGATTTAATTAAATAACTGCATTTTACCTCATGCATTTTCACAACAGATGTACAGCAGGGTAAATGTTGGCTTCTAATATCTTAGTCAATATCCAGGATGTTTCATGCAGTATAACCTTAAAACTGTACAGAATGTTATCTATTAAAAAAAATTTATTCCTTCAGGGAATCAAGCACTAAAATGGCTTGAAATTCCAATTGTCAGTTTAAACAAACTAAATTAAAACCTCAAAAATTATACTATAGACCACTATGGTGAAAGAGAAATTGTATGCATTTTTATGTCCAGCGACTGCTTCTCAGTGAAGTTTTTTCACCAATTTTTGGTTTTGACCAAAAGGTTTGCAGATAAATGAAGTGATGGCTACAACCATGCTAATTTCCCTGAGAGGTTATGGACAGCACAGCTGCAAATATGGCTAGTACATTGGTCATATAACGCAATTATATGACATGACACAGCTTTAAGTCTGCTGTACTGTATAACCAATGGATCACTGACTCATATTTTCCTTTCATACAAACTGATACCTGCCAAAAATAGTATCCGTAGAGCAGTGCTCACGTTACACACATATACAGTACTGTCCTTGAAACGGTGTGTGTGTGTGCATGTGTATGTGTGTGTGTTTTGATTGGATTGTACCAGAGGTTCTCAGTAAGACACTCACATTCAGACCAGCCAAACTGCCTTAAGGGTAAGTGGAAAGATTCCTTTTTTCCAAGTGGTTCCCCAAGAATAATTTTTAATTTACTGACAGTTCAGCTAATAACAAACCCAATTACATAGTAAGTGCTTCCTAATTGACTAAGGAAGCACTATGCTATATGCTACTATTGGGCTGCTCCTGCAGGTTTAACCATTTCCGACAGAGAAATAACAGCTGCATTTCCAGGTCAAGGCTATCAATACATAATTGAGCCCATTGTCAAGTTATCCAAATAAAGTATTGCAACTTTAATATATCCAACTATTAACTTTGCCCCGAAACCAAACTTGTGTGAAACAATTATGACTACAAATAAATGAACACACATTCTGACTTCTGAAATCTTATTCCAGTGTAACCATCTTTCTGAACTGAATACTACAAAATATCTAAAAGACGGCTGTCCTGAAATATATTGTAACTGTGCAGCAACACATCATCTTTACTTGGCTGTAAAAGCTGCTAATTGTGTCATTGGACCAAGTACAGTCATCCCTCAAGGACCCTAAAACGAACCTCTCCCCAGTTATCATAAAGCCTGCAGTATCTACAAGAGAGAAATAAAATGCCAGTTATGTATTTGTGGCAAAAAAAAACATTGAAGTTCAGCATTGGGTGTGTTGAGCTGAGCATGCTGCTACTGTTGAGCTCCATAGGTTAAGTTCCAATTACAGAAAGTTATCATGCATTCAGTATGATAAAATTCCCATGTACATAAATCTCCACTGGGGTGACATGAAGTTCATACAGAAAAGTTTTTTTTTGGTAATGAATGTGAGATTACCTCCAAAATAATTACCTCAAAAACTGATTAAATGTATCATCCATGGCATAGTTCAGCCTCATAAACATTTAAAAAATTCTGAATTAAAAAATAACTCAGCGAAAAGCTGCTACTGAACATTCTTTTTGAAATATTAATGATACATTTTGCTATTCATGTACATCACCATACCACCCAAAAGTCCCAGGGAAAACATTTAAATAATGAGTGGGAGACACTATCTCCTAATGCATTAATACTAGATTATGGTCTGAAGGACAGAATAACTGCTGTGACCTTTGTCCTTTCTCTAGACTAGACTGCTGTATCTTATATTGGTGAGGACACAGGCTGACTGCCTTATAGCTGTGAAGTGTTCTATGATTTGGCTATAATGGGCTGAGTTTCCCGATAACACATCTTGAGATCATCATTATCACACTCAAGAGATTCTTCTATTCTCAAGACATTTCGGAAAATGTTGTGAATTCACAACAAATTTCACGGACTACGTGGGCCACCTTGCAGTTTCGGGAAACCCTTCTGAAATCCTATTTTTTATTTCCACCTGCCTGCAGGACAGTTAGCTGGGACTGAAGATGTACAATATGTGCAAACAACGTTATTGGAACAGAAAACAAACCCAAAACAGCTGGCGTGTTCAGATTGCAGACAAAGTCAGTACAGTACAAACGGCAAACAGTGTCATTGAGAGGGACCTCTAAATTTGTCCTTTAATATACAAAAGTTGGCTCTCAATTATTTTTCTTCACAAAGTTTGGTAAGTACATTTTTGAGAAGGATATTTGCATTAATTCATAAGTCAAAATTGTGGACAAATATTTGAATTCAACTTGAGGTCTACAGAGTGTTTGGATATACTGATACAGGATGTTTATCCACAGGTGAATTACGTACATTAATAACTATTATATCTGAAAATATCACACATTTTTATAAAAATGTACAATGAGGTGGATATTTAAGGAAGTCGTTTGTGTTATGTATCTCGTTCAAGAGTACAATGGCTAACCTGGATATCAAACCCAAACGCTTAAAAGCCTAGGTCCATAATGACTCATTATGTGAGATCTCTGACACAGACATTTTATTAAAAATGAACTCACTGTATTCAAAAACAAGTTTTAAATACTGTGAAATGAGGACACACAAATTATAATAAATTAAGCCATAATCTATTCCATCAAATAAAACTGGCTTTCTTGAAAAGTAGCTTGAATTAATTTATAAAAGTCAGTTCATTGAAGGGTTCAACCAGGGGGTAAAACTTATATTCATATTAATTAAAAAGTTAATTACTGATTCCCACACCATACCTGCATTTCTTAATTTCACTCTGTTCATTAAAAAAAGACTAATGCACACACACACACACACACACACACACACACACACACACACACACACACACACACACACACACACACACACACACAAACAGAAAGAGAGAGAGAGATTATGTGATTACATAAATTAATTTATTTGAATACAATGAACAATTGTATTTCTCCGTAGGGTGGGGTTTCTCAATAGGGCGGCGGGCCTTACTCTTCTTGACATGGTGATGAGCTCAGCCAATCCAGGAAGCTATTTCTAGAAAATGTATGGATGGAATGAACAATGGTATAAAAACTGTCCAATATGAAAACATATTGCTCAATAAGTTATCAAACAAGCAATCTGAATGTAAATTTTAAAAAGTACAATTAAAAACAATAGATTAACAATTGTAGGCGTGGTTGCTTCGCACTGGTATCAATTGCTGGAAATGGTATATAAAGATGGTAATATTATATGGCATATTGTGAGGTGGTAAATAAAAAGTGGAAATGGTATGACGTGGTATTGCAGTATAAAGGAATCTAAAGAAGGTGAAAATGTTAAAATATGCTGATGTATTTTGTGGTAAGTAGTCTAAAGAACCTGGAAGTGATACAATTAAGTAATTAATAGTGATGAAAGCACAAACAGGTAATGCCAAATTATCTGGGATAGTCATGTTAGGTCCTAACAGTGCTGTAGAGGAAGGCATTGTGATGTCATAAGCAATGTAATATGTTACAGCATCCACATTGTATTGCATCGGTTTTCAAAATGTGCCCATTGACTCCCATTCATTTTTTGGTGATAAAAAGTAAATTATCTGAAAAATTGTATATGGTATTTAGGTCAAAAGTAATAGCAACCTGGAGGGTGTAAAAAGGTATAACATGAGGTATGAATGGTGTCGATGGTGTGAATGTGTAGGAGGAGATGATGAAAATAATAAAGAAAGTGGCGGAATAATAATATATATATGTATGGTGAATAACAAAAGGTGTGGTTTCTCAACCACACCTAATTATTGATGAGCAAGCTCCAGGTGTGTTTCAATTGGAAGGATAGCAGACCACACTGTGGGGCCCATCCACACAATGAAACAACATGTCAGCAGAATGTGCACCCAGCAACTACAAATGCTCAGATTAAGAATTAAAACAGACACCTCACAGACCACCATGAACAGAGCAGAGATTGAGAGAGAGAGACTTTTGATCCCTTTATTGAAACACAAAACCTTGCCCCACAATCATCCTAAAACCTACCCCACTCCCCTATTTACAAAGCTAAAAAACCCACCCCACCCTTCTTCCCCAAAATAATAAAAAAAGGAAAGAGAGAGAAAGAGAGCGAGCATTAAGAATCTTCCCATGTTTTGGGAACAAACTCCTTCATTGCCAAAGGAAGTCACCTTGCACAGTTTTTATTCAAGCAGTTGATGAAATATTTTGTTAAATTGATGAAGGAAAGTTTCAGAACCAGACAGGAGTACAACTATAAAAGAAAGTGATAACAGAACCAATTACATAGCAGATTTGGGAACAAATGACAAATGAACAGGAAACCACAAATACAACATCTCATTTAGTGTTAAATCCAGTAGGACAGTTTGCTTTCTTCAGTTCAACCTCCAAAGCACAGTAATGGACAGTGAGTCTCTAAGAGAACTAAGATTCTAAACAGTCTTTAGATAGAGACTGTCTGTTTGGATTTATGCAGTTTGGAGACTGCAGTTTAGAGAGCTCTCAGAAATGCTCCAGGGAGACAGAGTATGTACACTAAGCATGTTTGCTGCACATGCTGATGGCTTACGGAATATGTATTAGTACTTAAAGTTTGCATTATTAAAAAAGTTATCTGGACTTTATTCAGTTTTAATTATTTACTTTTATCCCTGGGTACATAAATGTGCTTTTTAAAAGTACCTTGAGATTTTGATCTCTGCAAAATGCTTCCCTTACACCATAAAGTGTACTTACAATACCCCCTGCTTCAATAAAGAGATAATAGCAGAAAACAATATGTAATGTACAGTAGGGACTTTAAAATTTAATGTTTATATGTGTGACACTGGAAGAGCAGAGAGAAGGATTAGAGAAGGCTGCTACTCCTTTTTGGCTACTGTGCCCATTCCCTCCTACAGCCAGAGAGGAGTACAGGACCTTGGACAGCAGCTGTGCCTGTTCCCTCCCACAGCCAGAGAGGAGTACAGGACCTTGGACAGCAGCTGTGCCTGTTCCCTCCCACAGCCAGGGAGGCCTACAGGACATTGGACAGCAGCTGTGCCTGTTCCCTCCCACAGATGTGGAGTTCTGTAGGACCTTGGACAGCAGCAGTCTCACAAACAGACATAAGGCTGGTTATAAAGAGGCGTTCTGGACAACTGTGATTGTGCATGTCTCAATGGGAAGAACAGTGGCAACAGCCCTTATTCGACAGAGCATCACATGACAATGGCTGACTCTCTGAGACCGTCCAGTGCCTGAAACAGGCATCCATGCTTCATTTGAATGTGCTGCATATGTAGAGGAGAGGGTGTGATATAACAGCTTGGTTTTAATGTCACAGGGTGGCTGGAGTAATCAGCTGGTCTTAATGTGTTGAGCAAAGAGCTTATTTTATATCTACAACTCACACAATTATTTAACAGATTGTAGAAAATTGAGGGTGGCTTTGAGTTTTTACAAGTACGACTGTACTTTCTATAGTAGAGTTTACATTATGCGACATTGTGGCAGTACACACCATGAAGAAGAAGAAGAGGAGGAGGAGGAGGAGGAGGTTGTGATTGTGTGTTTGTTATGAGAGGACTGTTTGGGTATGTTTCTGTTTTGTGTTGCACAGGCTAGAGACAAGTTATTTTAGGATGCTTTCACACCTACCTTGTTTGGTGTGGATCAATGGAACTAAAATTAGTTACTAAACGTTAGTTTCTTTAGGTTTTTTAGGTCTAGAAACTAGGTGCATAAATGGAGCTTCCTTCTTCCACCCTATTGTTACGGAAACCCAGAAAGGCAAAGTGAAAAAAATTGTATTATCTTGTACGTACGACTTATTACTTCGTAAGTACAAGATAAACTTGTTTTGGCCCAAAAACATTTTACCTTGCCTTTCAGGGCCTCCGCCGTTAAGTTGTACGTATGACTTAGCACTGGCATTGGAGCAGGATTTCCGTAGCCTAAAAAAAAACTAATGAAACCAAATTAAATTAGCTGGAATCTAGACGTCGGGGTGGGAAAATCTAGGTTGAGAGACATTTTGACATAAATGGACACTAACCCTTATTAGTATTCACCTTAACGTTACACAGCGTTTTGCCAACTTTTCAACACAAAAATGTTCACTGGGTAACAGAAAAAAAACAATGGTTATTTAGTCTTCAAATGCCCCTTTTGTAATCATATAACCCAGGAGCGTTTCTAGACTGCTTTGATTGGGGGGGCATGAAGGGATGTTGGTGGGCCACAATGAGGGGATGAAGTAACGGGGTGTCTGGGGATCCTCCCCCAGAAAAAATGGAGCCATTTAAAACTAATTTCTTGCATTTCAGCATAACTTCACATGGAAAATTTTTCTAAAATAAAATGTTTTATGTATTAACATTTTGAAGATTTTTTTTTTCAAAGCCCTAGATGAGATTTGAGATCCTTTCATATAAAGCTAATCAGTATGTTAGTGGATACATTTTAAATCCATCTCCACCCCTCCTCTTATAGAACGACAACAACTTTATTTATGCCGAATAATACCAAATCATTATCTAATTTTGGAAACAAGTATATTAAAGATGAGCTTTATTCCTTCATCATTTCAGTCTCTTTGTGCTAATTTCTGTGAAGCTACGTTACTATAACTGGCTCATCATTTTCCTTTATATTTTAGCCACTCCACGGACTACCCAACACACAGCAGTAGGCTAGCTAACACACACACACACGGGCGCCACACACACAAGTGCAGCCAGCTAATGCAATGCTGCAGATATTTTGCAGAATTGCAGCTATAACAACTAGGCTAGATGCAACATGTAATCAATCTATTTAAAATCGAATCTCCCCGAGAGAGATTCTCACCACTATCCTAAACTCACTGAGTAAGCTAGGCTAGTGAATATTATATCTTAATCAATGCGTAACAGTTACAGTTATCAAAAGGAGACAGCATAGATTGATCAAAAAAACTTGTTGCGTCTCCATGTTTTATATGGCCAAACCAACCAATCAAATATTAGAGAAATATATTATTTCGATGTGGCATTTTTATGATTGGCCAAATCGTCTGTAGCGCTAATAGCCTACTGACGGCACTACGGGCGCCAACTTCATATTGTCGGATTAAATATTTTCTGGATTTGGCTTGAAAATGGCCAATAGAAAAGGAGTGCATTTTTTGATGACTAATGAAAAATTACAGAAAACTATGAACGCTCAAAAAAAAGCTATAACGGTGATTTATTCAGAGTTTTCATTGGATGGGCAGACGATTTCTCTGGGTGGGCAAAGCTTATCTCTGGGTGGGCAATGCTCACCCCAGCCCACCCTGGCTAAATCACGCTTGGATTTTTTTCTCGGAAGATCATTATTTGTGTGTGTCAAATAATTTGTATATTATTATTTGTGTGTGTCAAAATAAATATTTATTATTTTACGTCTTTTTAATATATTTCAACAGGTATTTATTTCCACTCATATTTATTTCAAGGCGTAGGCCTATTTATTTGAAGTCGGCATGAAAGGGGCATGTTCAGCTATGATCATTGGTTGCTCAGTCCATAAATATAAAAAACTAAATACAGCTCACTTATGTGTAGTTTTATACATATAGGCTGAGCTGATATAATACATATATAAGGCACATAAAGATCAGCGTATTTTGGTAGTGTATTGACATATGCAAACTTCCACTGAGAAAATATGCTAGGTCCCTAAATGCTGAACTAATTTTCGTGTTATAAACATCAGAAATATCTGCATAACACCTTATTTACAAATGTCTAGCCTATTTGTAAAACGTCCTTTCATAGCCTACAAGAGTTTTCAAAATGTTGTCAGAGCTGATTATGATATGAGCTATGCATTAAATATCTAAGCGGAGAGTTAATAATGCTAGACTGCATGACATATGCTAGGCTATACAAATGTATTTCATAGATAACTGTGAGCAGTTATTGCTCCAAACTTTAATAATAATGTACATTTTTATAGATATAAAATATTATCTCTTACGTAGGAGATTTTTATCTTGTAGCTACGAGATAAAGGTAGGTTTTGGCCGCAAAAAAAGTTTTTTTCACCTTGCCTTTCAGGGTTCCTGTATATTTTATATAAATTTAAATAAAAAACATTTTGAAGGCCAAGGCTGATGTGTCCAAAAATTACATTTGTAATGTTTCCAATTTTTATCATCTGAATACACCTAAATTGTTGTTCAAGACAATTCCTATATATTATTATTTCAGGTTGGAAACATCATGCTTATGTAGAAAGCATTATTGATGACGTCAGAGCAGAAAATTCAATTTTACACATGTGAACTCCACACAGTCACATGATTTAATAAGAATCAGGAACCTATACAAAATGACATAAAAACCAAGCCTTCATATGTGTTCAGTCAATGTAAGTTGTACAAAGAGTGTATTGAAGTTAATATTATGACTAAATACAAGCAAATTATACATCATTATATAAATGGTACTAAATCAGTTTCCAATAGACCCATTTGATTGCAGATAAATTGCCATGAGAGATGCATGCACTTTTCCTCAACAAATTTAAATGGAAAATGCATGACTAATAATCCCTTTAAATCAGTAGCTATGTTTAGTTTATATGTGTAAACTGTATCCACTGCTGCAAATGAAAAATGTGTCTTAAAAACAGGCTTAACCCTTAAATGCACGAGTGATTTGACCCTACACTCTTCCATAAGTGGATCAAAAATGACCCGTATTAGAATCAATGTGTTTTTATGCCATTTTTGTCATTTTGGTTAAGAATAATAATTTGTATTATATTTATATTTTGGTCTACACAAGAATGATTTCATGTTTGAAATATGTATATTTTTCACTTTATAACATTTTGAGAAAAATTTAGAAAATTTAGAAAATTTTAATAATTGAAAAGAAAAAATTACACAGAACAGCAATAAAAAATGTCAAAATCCATTTTGTGCGTGTGTGCATTATTTAAACAATTCTGAAATAATATTATATATCATATGAAACTGGTAGAAAAGCATCTTTGGGCTGCCCTCTAACAGTTTAAATTAATTTTCTGCTCCCCACACTGCCCCCACCCCAATCGTGATGTCAGAGTACCTTTTTGAGGGGTGAAAATTCTGATATAGTAATTGTTGTCCACAGTAAATATATTCCTGACAGCCACAGTTGATAAGAATCAAAGGTTCCCATGAGATTCCACAGGAAATGCATGTGGGTAATGTTTGACCCACTTATGGAAGCTTGGGGTAGTAATACAAAAACTAAAAAAATTTTAGAAAGTATAAGAAGAAGAAGTTTCCCTCTGTCTCTCTCTTTCTCATTGTATTTTGGGCATGTGGTGCAGTGTAGTTGCATAACATGTGCAGTCATTTTCTTCCAAAAGGATAAAGTTGTAACCTCACCTTGATAGGGAAGAGATATTGGGATGCAAAAATAAGAAATTAACTGTTCATCACTGCTTTCATTTCCCCCGAGGACTGTGTGTGTGTGTGTGTGTGTGTGTGTGTGTGTGTGTTTGCATGCATGTGTCTGTTTCATGTATCAGTCATCCTGATTAACTGATTAAGTAAATTAACTGCTCCAATATAAACAAGAGAAGCAAGGTACCAGAACACAAGATGGCCAAGTGCATTTGCTGTGCTTGCAAATTGCTATAGAATATGGGAAGTTAGCCAAAAGACTAGCTGGCAAAGCTAATATTACATCAAGCGATGCGTACTAAGGATGACTGACTTTGCTGCAATCTCACCCTTCACCCTAAAGTATATTCATGGCCTGCTGCGTACGATAATGTGTGTTCACGTGTCGATGAATGTATGTGCGTTTATGCGTGTGTCTGTGCACTTTATGCTTTTAAGGCTGATTTTAGGACATTGTAGGATACATTTCATCAGCTATAGTGAGAGTGGGCTGTAGGTCATATGATAGTTCAGTTGCATGTCACTAGCTCAGCTAGCAGGATGGTATCATGTCAAAACAGAATTTGAAGGGAACAGCTTTATTAATAAAATAGATTTAATGCAAAATTATTTTTTTTAATTATCCTGAGATGCATGTCTGGTTCACAATACCTAAGAGGCATTCAGCCCTTGGTTATCATTAAATCAGCCCAGTAAAATGTTGAAGCAGAGCCATAAATCATTTGAGTATTACTACTGAGAGCACACATTACAATGTGAAATATATATTGATATTATGTTTGTTGTTTAAATTAATAATGTCTGAGGTATTTGGGGAAAACCATATGAGTGACAAGCATTTTATAGGGGAATTAAAAATGACTTGTAGAAAACCTTATTGCAGTTATAATACACAGCAACATACATGTTTTGCTGTACTGCAGTGAATTTTGGGGAAATGTTTCAATGAAAAAATAAGTACCGGTATTCACAAAAAATATATTCACAGTCTTTAATATTTACACTTTAAATATCGATTAATTACAACTGGAACCAACTTCATGGTGTTCAATGCAGTTTCAACATACAAAATGAGACCACATTATGCACCATCAATAGACTACATTAAAGCTGATCATAGTTTAGATAGAGGTCACACACAATGGAATCAACAGAAGGAGTCAGTTGCTAGGATACACATCTCAGTGCAGCATCCTCTGTACTAACATTCATAGTGGTGTGTGCAAAACTCTCAGTCTGATGAGGGGATGCAAAACAAACCAGTGCTTATCTGAAACAAGAACACGATTCATCTATAATCTGCTTAATTGTTTAAAGTGACCTAACTACCCTTCTTATAACTTTAGTTTTTAATTTGTGTTCACTTTCAAAATGGGACAAGTTATAAGTTGAATGAGCAATATTTGTGGCTGTGTCATGAATAGCTAGCAAATATTCATGATTGTGTTCTGGGGTTCGTACTCCCACTCAGCTGGCATTAGGCATGGATGGTGCGTAAGAAGGGGCCTTGAGGATTGTGTCGCTAATCAGACAGCTGGAAAAGTGGCAGCCTCACGCAGTGTGTAGCTACAGAGAGGAACACGGTGGAACATAACGTCCTCTGTCCTAATTAGACAGGAGGAACACAGGTCCGGCTCATTTTCATAAAAACAGAGAAGGTACACTCCTGCATGCCACGTATCTACAAACACCATTCCTGGAGTAGCTTTCTCCATTTATGACTGACTCTATTGAAGGAAAGGTCATTTTTCCTATCCGTTTCAGGATGCACAGTCAGCTCCATCAGCACAAGAGTGCGTCATTGAATTTGAATGACATCCACATGCAAGGATCTTACCATAAAACTGCATATGTATATCAGTAACAGAGTTCTGAAAGAAAGTAGGTGGTTCAGGCCTCTCCTTGTAAGTCTGATATTGAAGTACAATTTTACAAATTTTAAGTTTTTGAAGTCTATCATTCTGTAGCTGAAGGGCAACTCACACTAATGGCTTGGATTATTTATTTATGTTGTTGCTGATGCCTAATATTGGAGCTTCTTAACAATTGGCCAATTAAAAAAACATCATTGGCCAGCTGAGAACAATACCGTAAGGTCATTCTTGGGTCAGCTAGGTCATGTCTACTGGGCATAGTTTTCATGGCTAGCAGCACATTATTGATCAGTCCAATATATACATTCCAATACCATTATGTTTTAAGAGGGCCCTTTCCAAAACTAACCTTGAAAATGTAGTTCTTCAAATTGATATACTTTAACAGGCAGTATGGTCAGCATGCTGTAGGGTAACATATCCAGTACAGCTCCAAACTTTCTGATTTACACATTTTTCATTACAACTGCCTTCCCCTTCTGTGATAAACACCAACGTCTCATATATCAGGATTTTACAGGCTGCTATATAAAAGGCTCTCTGCAATACTTTACAGTGGTTTTGTGCGGTTGGTGATCAAAAAAATATCATAAAAATCAATAGAGAGAATACTTTGTGCTCTGTGAAACCATAACAAAAAGATACGTCCGAAGTCTTAAGGGGGATTGCGACCTATATTTTAATACAGTCAGTAAACACTTGGGCATTGCTGTCATAAACATCAGTTCAAAAACTTTAAATGTGATTCACTTTCTTCAGAGTAAGTTATGGTTGCCAAAACGTCCCTGTCACCGTACTGCAAGTAATTGATCAGAAATAAAAAAAACATAACGCAGCGATCAATCACCAGGACAATACAGAGGACACATACTGCAACTGCACCAATCTTTCTATTTCAGTATCTTAGTAAGAAAGTAATGAGCTTTGCCAAAATAAGCCACCCTTCCATCTAAGTTTACACAGAAGTGTGTAACTGAAAATGGCTATCTAACACATTACAGACGGTTCTTGGCAATAACCACCGCACTACTAAATCAGTATGACTGTACTGAAATAATATTGGAAATTAATTGAGCATCTCATCATCATTGAGCAGCTTTTCAGACTGGAGCATATTGTTTGACATAGCCTGTGGTCACAATGAAAGCTGATCACTCTTTCTTCCTAAAGAACATGTTGAATGTTATAAGCATAGGCGGAGGGTGTGTAAGGCTGGGGAAGGCTGGCCGTACATGGCAATTCAAATAATGTAGGCTATTAAGAATAAATACAAATGCTAGCGATAGAAGATTTGAGGTTGAGTTCGCTCACTCAATCCACTAGGCTACTGCTTACTGCGGAGGAGGTAACTAAGCTGATCGGCAGCGTGCAGCCGATTGCTGCATGGTTAGAAAACCTGTACTAGCGTTAGTTGGTTTGTAAGCAATTATCAGCGTGCTGTCCTGTCAGTGGAGCGGCAGTGAAGCTAAAGGATCATCACAGACTCACAGAGCATTTCTGGACACACTCTGTTGTCAATGTCAATTAAGAATGTTATAAATTATGTGTGTGTTGGTTGCCATGCCAATAGAAACGTGACGTGATCAATATGACGTGAAAATGTAATCGTCAGGGGTGCTTTAATGCACAGGCTTACATGGGCAGAAGACCAGGGCCTCGACTGATCAGGGGCCTCAATTGGCCAGAATATAATGTTGTAATTTGCCAGTGAGTGACTAATTCACTTGAAATAATGTTTTTGTTGTTAATTGGTTGTCTGGTCAGATTAACAAAAAGCAAAAAACATACATAGGCTACCGGATGTTTGGTCAGATTCATGCAATGGGTTTGCAAAGTCATATTTAGGCTACGTCTTTGGTGGCTATACGCCTACTTACATGTGCTGATTTTGCTTGTAATTGTCAGAAGCTAAAATGTCAGAGTTACGGAAGCACGCCAGCGGATCATAAAAACTAAAAAAGAAAGAAAAAAAAAGACATGCGTGAACAGGAGTTGCTAAAAACAATTCCCAAGCTAACTGGGTTTTTCAAACCTTCTTCCATTTCAACCAGCGGAAAAGAGAAACATAGAGACTGCTAGCAGCATGTTAGCAAAAGCCACCAACTGAGAGCTAGTCCAGCAGCAGCTAACGTTAGCTTCCTCCGTGAACTGGATTTTACAGACATAATCAAGGACTTCTCTGCCAGGAAAACAAGATGAAAGCACTTACTAAGAGTAAGACCATTGTTTATTTTTTTTGTTGATGCTCTTGCTCTATTTTATTAATAGTGCATTGGTTAGGCCCAATTGGAAATAGTTGGCTGATAGCCCAGTTGTTGCCCTGGTGGTCAATTCAGTTGAAATTAATCTATATTTTCTATCTATCTTTTACCAATGTGTAATGCTTAGACATGGCTTTTTGCATTGTCTGGTCGGGTGTGGTGGGTCGGGCCAGGCGAATACTACACAAATCTGAACCAAACCTAAAATCTTTAGGTACCAACATTTACCACTATAGGTGTTGCTATACCAATAACGTTAACCAGTTAAGTGTAGCCTACAGTTGCAAAGACCATTAGAATAGTTATTTTCTTATTTTGGTGAACTTAGTATTATCTTTTTACTGACTATATTTTGTCAACGTATATCTTTTATCAACGTATCATGGTAAAAAAAAACACACAAAAAACTGTTGTTTTAAAAAATCTCGCACATAATTACGTTATAGACTTGTTGCTTGTCATTTTCGTGGATGGTTTTATGTCTCCCGATACACTATTACTTTACACGCAAAGCCTACATGGGCTCTTGTACTCAGAAAACTGTATTTACGGTGACATTAATGCAAAGAATGTTGCTGCATGCGCTCGCACAAAAGTCAATCATTCCCCCGCCTTAGCATAGCCTTACCCTGCAGTTGGTTCACCTCCGCCTATGGTTGTAAGAACAGTTATTTGCCATAATAAATAACAGTACAATAAAAATAAAGCAAGTATACGCATATTACTATATTATTATTATACTTTGATATCTTTGAAAGGTGGCATAACCAAGTGTAGCAGTATAGATGTGAGCACATGAATGCCTGTTACAGAAGATATAAGAATGATTTGTTCACACGACCTCGGTCTGTAAGTCAGTTGGCTAAAAAATTGTGGCACTGTTGCATGCTTTCTAATGGATCTTTGTCCAGTCAGCTTCTGGCATGCCGGGAGAGGGACAATGACTCTGGGAGATTGGCTTGGACTACAAGGTGTCCTGCGCTCTGTCCAGCTGCATAAACTGTTATGGGTCGCCACACTCAGGTGGTGCAGGAGCACTACTTGTCCAGTGCCCAGTGTCCAGTGAACCAACTGGGACTGGATCTGTGCAGACAGAGGAGGAAAGGCTTCTTCATGCATCAAAAATGGATGGCTCACTCCACTGTCCTCACTCTTTCACAATTAAGCTTTGTACAAGCTAAATTTTTTATTATTATAGTATTTTTTTCTGTCAAACGAGCCACAGGCAATGACAACGCCTTCCAGTCAAACAAGCACCCATTCAGACATGTCATGTACTCACATTTAACATCACCATACTGAGCGAAACAGGTGACAGGTGACATTTACCTCTAAAGCATTATATAAACAATATAATCCACTCCATTCTGACTTATCTTGGCTTCATACAGAGATAATCATCCATCCATGGAATGATGGATGGTCATATTCTGCAGATCTGACAGCCCGTCAAAGTTCAGCCTATCACCATCTTACCCGGACAGCTCTTTTTTTAAGCCAGATAAATAAATGAGCAGAGCGAACGTTTTTACATGTGCATAGCAAGTTCTGTCAGAAAACTCTAACTATAATAGCCGACCAAGATCGGCTAGCAACCACGTGTCTCATACTCAACCAATCACATGCACACACCTCTAATGGAGCGCCCTCACATAAGACAATGAGGGGAACAAATCGAAATGTGCTAAATTTGAACTTGGAAAGACTCTGGGCATTGGATTTCTGCCTATGTCTCATAGCTTTAAGAAAACAAAGCTTTATCATGCTCAAAGGCTCAGGAGCTCTCATGCATCGTAAAGCGGCTGCTATTAAGTTTCACCTTGATGCTTCATATTGCATATTTGATGGATTGCTGGATATTGCATATTGTTAGATTGCAGGGATCATTTCTTATAGCAAAGCTTATTCTGCTTTATAGGCTATGCATATCTGGTGGAATGATGGGCTTATTGTTTTATTCTAAAGGCAAACCATTTCTAATGGTTAAGTGTTGTAATGGTAATCAAATCCTTATGACAAGTTGACACTAATATCTCGCTTCTGATAGTATTCTATATGGCCACAGTGTGGCCTGGCTTCAAATTGCTAAATTAGAATGATTAGGTCGATCCAGGAATACAATAGCATTGCATTTTGTCACATCATCTCTGGAAGCGAGTGGGGTATTGGCCGAGTTGTATAGTGGATGCTCCACTAGTCACTAACCATCTGGGCTATTTTTTGGGCGGGTTTTTGCCCTTATATGTGTGTCGCTATAACCACGACCCCTCATAAGCCTCTGTTCATGAATGATGCCGGCGTATGCTCGTCCAGCGGGTTCTGTGCAAAATGTTGTCTTCGCTGTGTGGGTTAGGTTTGGAGAAATTGACGATTTAATTTTGCGGTCCCATTTTTAGGTTGTTTCGCGTGTGACGTCACACGATAAATGACCACTCCCCGATGTCTTAAAACTGTCTATGGAACACTCCCCCATCCACGCCCACAAAAGAAAAAAGACGTGAATTTGAACTTCACTAATTTGCGCCATAACCTCTTCACCCATCGGTAAGTTCACAGCCTTGTTATTGGTTTACACAAAGCATGATTGATTATCTATTATTGCAAGCTAACTTTACTGAATTTATTGTTAGGTTGCAAACCTTAGATAAAAGTTAGCAACATTTTAAAACGTTGACTGTTTCGATAACCTAACAAGGGTAATTTGAGTTTGGGTAATGTTAGCCAGCTATTAATAGCTGAGCACTTTCTATGTTATATGAAAAACAATTTGATAACTGACCTTTGATAATGTTAACGTAACAAAATCAAAGTTGTCTAGAGTCGGTGTGTCGACACATAGATAGCTAGATCTAACCTTATCCCACTCAAACTACATCTTAGCTGTCCTGCTAAGGTTACTGTATGCATCTGCTTTTGGTAACATTAACCCTCCTGCGCTGTGGCAGTATCATGCACAGCGCACTTGATTCGACCATACTCTAGTCTTACTTTATCGAACATACCCTTCCCTGGCATTAAACTGTGCTGTAAGGTTTCTGAAGCGATAAATTAATGTCAGCTAGCTAAATAAATCCTTCCCAGCATGCTATCGATAGCGTGGCCGACTGCAGTGGACTTTTCCTCGGTGTCGCGGGAGATACACTAATGTTGTGCTTTTATCACACTTTTTTCAAAATTATGCAAATTAGGGGATGTGGCCTGGTAGGTAGCGTGCACCTTAACAATGTTTGGAGGTTAAAAGCTGGTGTGACATATCACATTGCTTATATTAAGGACTTGGTAAATGCCTAGACACTTCCTGGTAAATCCAGTCTCGAGGTAACTATGGTAACTATCTTAATGACAGTTATCATTGATACGCCTACAAAATGAGGTGAACTTGTAGAATGGGAAATTAGGGCATATAAAAAGGTGTTTTATAGTACTTAAAAATTACTGAATAACAACATTGATGGACACATTCACTTTGATGTTACCTAACGATAACTGGCATGTGTCACATTCAACCACGATGTTACCCTTTTAAAAATATATATAATAATAATAAATAAAATATGGTGGATGCTGGGTACTGACTACAAATGAATATGTTCTATTTTGATCCCGCTGTCATCAGGTTTCTCGTGCAGTGGTTAATGGGGATATCGATTCAGGACTTCCTGATCTTCAGGAAGCAACAGGTGCCCTGTTGTTACACATAGCTTTTCTCACTAGATATTAGAAGCCACAAGGCCAGGGCGGCCAGGCTACACAGCCTACTTAGGCGTCACATTGCGTAGTATGGCCAATGTCTGATCCAAGAACACAGCCATGTTCTGTCCATGTTCTGTTTCTGTGCTGGAGGGATATCGATATGGTCTTCCTGATCTTCAGGAAATAGTAGGTGCTCTGCTGTACACATAGTCTACTGTCACATAATGTTAGTATGGCCAATGTCTGATTCAAGATCACAGCCATGTTCTGTCCATGTCTTGCTCCGTGCTGGAGGGATATTGATATGGTCTTCCTGATCTTCAGGAGACAGCAGACGCTCTGCTGTGCACATAGCAAGGTTGAGCACTGGATGATCTGCTGTTTTGGGAATTTCTGGTCATCTCCTGTTTAGCAGGGGGGATGCCTGTGCTCCAGAGTAGTACTAACAAATATATATTTAATCATATATTGCACCTGTGTCCTTGTAAGGCATACAGATAAGAGTGAAATCGCTTCCATTGCTACAGAACTGGGACGAAGAACAGGCGCAATCCTTCTGCATCCAGAGCAGGTGAAGTTCTTCTTTGAGTGATTTATGTGTGTGCTCATCCCTGTGAATTTTGCGCCAACCAAACAAAGCTTTTCCTTCCAAGTCAGTCAGAAAGGTGGCCCATGTCTTCTTCCTCCAACAGAGGAAAGGCAAAATGCTGTTTTCTGTGCTGATCGCTGTCAGCGGCCATAATTTCACCATCATTAAGCTGTCAGGATCCAGGTCTCGTCCAGGGTAACGCTGAGAAATAATGCACCTCTTTGGCAGATAAAGCCATGGGGTTTATTACAGTATGGAGCAGGGGTCCACAAGCCTAGTCTGGAGAGGAATAGGGTGTGCTCTTTTTTTTTTGCTTTGACTCTAAACTCAGTAAATTCATCACACTAAGAAAGAATGCAATCCCTTAGTGTAAAATCTTTTGATAGTGAAATGCCACTTTGCTGGAATTCTAAAATCTGGCAACCTGTTTTTTTATTATTCAAAATCAGTTTTCACCTTAAACATAGGTTTCTACTATGCAATACTATACATTTGTATTGTTTATACTAGTATTACGAGGTTTCCTCGCAATACTAGTTTAAACCATAAGCCGTTATTTCAATTTCCAGTCTTACATTTGCTTCTGTATTTTACAAATCATGCCAGTCAATGTCAACACTGAAAAAGGTGAAGAAATGGTAAAATCGTTATATGGGAATACATAATGAGTTAACCTGTTCAATGTTTCACTGACAATTCCCATTCAAATGTTACCATTTATGGCCATATGCAAATACCACAACTGACAGTGAAGTAGAAGAACCTTAGATAAAAATTGGTTCTTCTTTTAGCTGGTTGTAATTAATGAAAGATTAAAGCTTTAGCAATGGGTTTTTCACACAGGGAAATGTCATCTTTTGATCATTAAATTGCTTTAGTGATAGAACAAATAAAACTGCTTAAACAAAGGGAGCGTGTGCCTGCATGTGTGAATTTCAAATTCAGTACAAATTCTGGGCTACCATACAATTTTATAAACTACAAAGGAGTGATGTATTTAAGTTGGCATAATAATACAATCAAAAATGGGCTCAGGGTTCATGCTTTTCTGAATTTATTACAGTAAAGCATGTTTCCAATGACAGGTTTTGGATGATTATTGCAGTAAAGCTTATTTTCAATCTCCCATATATATATTGTCAGCCTGTCATTGTATGAGGCTTTTGTGATGCATAACAGAGCTTCTCTCTGAATTGGAAACTCCAAAGAAAAAAATGACCTATACCTGGAGAGCTCGACGACAACGGATGAGGGTTTGAATATGCTGTTTTTTCATTTAAATATTTACATTTCAATCATTTCTGCTATAGGTGCTGTTCTCTCTGTCAAATCCCATCAGTATTAAGCTGAGAAATCATGGCATCCGGAGAGCTAACAAGGTGTATGTTCAATTTGTATGCAATTGATTCAGTCTCACGGGTGTACATTTCTAAATGGACTGATACAGTTAATAGTGAACCAATGATAAAAGCACACATTGACAACAGCAGTATTTAATAGCCTGGATATTAAGTATATGCAATGAATACTGAAGATACGTGTGCATGCTGTTAAAAATAAATGTTTCTCTATCAAAAGGAGGTATCAATTCTCTGGTTTTCATTTTCTATAAATGAATGTGTTAGATGAATCACTGGAATAGCTTGTATATCAATGCATTCTGTCTTGGAAATAGCTTCCCTGCTGGAAGTGACTTTAATGCAATGGCTGTGGTTAGTACACTTGAGGACTCGATATTATGCAACAAACAATTCCCTGTAAATATTGCCTAGTTGCTTATCATTTGCCTCAACATGAACACCATATAAGACCGCTCCTACTTTCATGTTTCAATTTTTTGTTTCTAGGATTTTAAATGGCATGGTAATGTATCTGGTAGGTTAACACAAAGATCTCCCATGATAATAAGTGAGCAGAGTATTTTAATAAGAAAGATTGTTACCTCAAGTTCCTAAGCTAGTTGTAGAAACTATAATATTGCAGAAAAGGTCAAGGTTCAATTCAGGAGATGGAGCAATATTTCCAAAACCTATTTGTCTGTCACCATCAAATGTAGGAATGTTCATTCATGTGTTATTTTTTCCTATAATGGCTTGAACAATGTCTGTCTGGTTGGACTTTGAAAACATATTCTGAAAGCATATTCAGAGGTTTGAGTCTTAAACGTACTTGTAATTATGTCTTAAACGTATGAAGATGTCTTAAATGTGTGAAGATATACATATGAAAATGTATTAAACTTATGAAGATAGTTTTGACTCAAGCCACCCACCAGTTTTGACTCAATTGTACTCTCTCTGCTAACTTGTGATGTTCTGTATGATCTGGCATCTTAGTATATTTTGGAAATAGTAATTCCCCATAGCCCCAAGTGCAATCCCTGTCCTGTTGAAGTGGATCCAAAGCACAGCACAGCAGTCTTTTAATGAAGTCCTCTCAAGCTATGCAGCATGGATCAAATTTGGAATGATTTGATAAAGAACATCAGAGAGATGAACTTTAACAAGTTTTCCAGAACTTTTATGCACTTTTATTGAACTGAAGTTTCTGTTTTTGAGTGTGCCCTTGTATTTTTATTAATATATACCACGTATTTATGGTCTCCAATGTCAGGTGTCTGCGACCCTGCATGGTCCTGGACAGCTGGCTCATTTGATTGATCAATTAATGCTGAAAATTACACGATCAACTCACCTGATGTGTTTATTTTTTGTATTCTCATCCCATCTCACTGTGAGTAAATTGTATATTGTACAATACTTACAGAACTGCATTGCTGTTATTTGATTGAACATGTAGGGGGGAGTCAAAGTGGAACTCAGGATAAGCTGCCATTTGAAAGAACCTGAGAACTGGGGCTCGTCATGCACTTCAAAGGACCAGAGAGCCGTGTAATAAAACTATAGGCTACTCTGACTTTCTTTGGGCTTTCAGGCCCTTTGCTCCCAAGAATGTCCCCATCTGGGAAAGATGGAGATGAGGGCAAATTGGACTGTTTGTCATGGTTCTGTATGTGTGTTCTAGGGGCATTAAGGGCGGAAAGGTCATCAAGCCCCTGGTCAAACCACGGGAAATAAATGTGTGGACATCTGAAGGACATCTGTGATCGCTCCAGTAACCCAAGACCTGGTCATTTCCTATGGGAAAGACTCTGGACAAAAGCACAGTACCCCCATGGGGGCACCTCTGTCATTACACCCTTTACTTCTCTCTAGGACCAGGACTCTAAACCTTCTATTGAAATAGTCAACAGACTCTGTAAAAACTTACAAACATTGCACATGTGATCATTATATTGTTACATTATGTCTTATGTAGCAGTAATAGGAATTGCATGTAAAACGGTTCAACAGGAGATCATTTTCATGACAACTGCGCCATAATATTACATCACCTTAACATGTTTGGTATGTATGGATTCAGGTAAAATCAAGGAATTGAATGAAATACATTTCATACCAAATGCAGTTTAATAAAGCATAGTTTCAGTAACTCAGGAAAAAACTATAACAGTGAAATGTCCTCTCTGGTAATCATCTCCTTTTCCCCTCCCTACTCAACATCCCCCATAGGTGGGGGTATAAATTCCAGATTTGACCACCCCTCCAGGTGAATTTATGGCACTGCCGCCTGGTTCAAATGTGTGATTTGGCATAAAAGTAAGGGAGACAATCCTATCAGGGAAGATTGTAACTGACATCCCACACCGTGCATATTCTGTGTCTGTGTATAGCTGAACAGGCTGGGTAAGATATTTACTTTGTGTTTCTTTTTTTAAATCTATGTATTGTGTAATTGATTGTTAATTCTAAGCTAATGACCTACCTGCCTGTTATTAAATTATTCTTATTTTTAACTTCCGTGGTCTCCATGACTCTAATCTATCGTATTCCCTTTTCAGCCTAAATTACGACTGAATATTCAGGGGGACAATTCTGACCAAAGACCAACTGATCAGTGGCCTGGTACAGGAAGTTTTTAGTGGCGTCCCCAAGTTGGAAAAGGCAGCCAGCAAAATGGGATTGGTGATGCATGGTTCTGGTGATTTGATGTGAAGAGAACCCTTGGACATTGTACGTCGGTTCTTGTCAAATTTGCCTTAAGGAGCCCTCTGAATGGACGCTGACCTGGTCTCACAACTATCTATGTAAAAAATAATGCATGTATTGTGTTGGCTAGACCCCCAACCTCTGTGTTCTCCAACGAACTGAGATTCAGAAATAGTGCTCATCCCGGGGGCATATATTGAGTAATGGTGGTACCCGAGGAAGAGTCGAGTGTAACCACTCCGAGCTCCACGCATGATTAAAACCAAATTCTAAATGATAGTTTTAAATGGAGTCAGATAAATGAGTAAATAAATGAGTGATATTTCACAATAACTTTCCTTTTCCCACAGCAATAGCGGAATACATCACGCTTAAACCTTCTCTCCGAGCTAGTTCCTCATTGGTCTAGCTGCGGGAGGTTTTACAAACATGTAACCAAATTAAATTCAGATTAAACACAAATTAATACATTTGAAAGAGAGAAAATAAAATTATAAGAACAACTGTAATAACAGTCAAGAGTGCGCAGTAAAATGTTCATTGTTGATTCAGTGGTAACCAAGTAGAAATCACATGTACTCATTGTGTAAAATACACAAGAGTTAATTTAACACTTGAAATGTTACTGCATACTTCCTGTTTTCTGTCGATGGCTGACTTCTGTAAGACGATTTTCAGACAAAACTGCTATTCAGTATCTCAGACTGGTGCTCACCTGAATAGTAAAAGCATTGTGTGGCACAAAGTAGGTCCAAAGGATAGCTCAGAGCCGGACCCTGATCGCTCACTTTTAAGCATCGCAAAGTGAAGGAGAGTACTGATTTTTCAACTGTTTGCCTCTGTTCCCCAGAAGCTTTTCAAAACTTCATCTGCTCTGTGCCAGGTTTCCTGGCAGGTAAAACATTTGGAACCTGAGAGCGGTAAACCACAGTAATCCATTTCACTCCCTCTGAAATTGCCTATGATCCGGTGATGACACTGGTGGAGAAAAGCCCCATTGGTTGTGAGTTTAAGGTGAGCAATGGTTTGCCAGGTTTGCCAGTGACAATAAAACCTTTCTCCCTCAGCTCCAAATCAAAGGCATCAAATGATGATGAAGCTTTTCACTTCTGTCTGTGAAGATTCCCAGAGAAAGAAACACAGTCTGCATCATGCGGTCAATTCCTCATTGAGTCGACCGCAAAACTATATGTGAGGTTCTTTGGCTGCGCTGCTCTTGTTTCGCTGCTTCTTGTTCTTAAAAAATGTTTTGCTGCACACCCTCCACCACCCCAGTCTTCACCTGTTGTTTGGATCTGATTCTATGTACTTGGGTGGTTTTGGTGTATATATCCTGTTTAGTAGAGGAGATGTGTTGTGCTCCCTGTTTGATAGTGCGTGCGCTAGACGTACATAGAGCAGATCCATTCAGCGCCAAACCAAAATATGATATATTCATTCATATATTAAATACGTGCCTTATCTTGACAAAACTACGATGCAATGATTTTCCTGGATGAATTATATCTGTTTTCTTTTTGTTTTGAATATCAGATCTATCCCGTGGATACTTCTGTCCATGAAAAGTTTTTTGTGACACATCATTTGAACCGTAGGCCACAAGTCCGAAATAACGTTGTCACAAGCACAATATAACAACCGTAGTTACAGTTATTACAGTGCAGTACAGATTATGATGAATGCTTTCATAATGTATACCACAATCATTTAGATTTTTCTATTTCTCATATGCTTTTATGAAATTCATGACATGAATCATAAAATTGTTTTGATGTTGGCATCACGCTGTAACAATGTGTCATGACTGTTTATGACAGCTGTTGTCTCATGCTTATGGCAGTGTTATCTGGGCTTTATGGCATAGAGTCCAGGTAAAGTGTTACTGATTTTTTTTCCCCCTCTCAACTATGAATAAATTTTATGTGCTTTCACGACACCTAAGCCTTGAATGTCGTCCCCGAACACCTCAGTAGACTTGAGTCTTGCCTTGGATCACCTCAGTGGACGGCGGCCTTGGCTACCGGCAGGCTGTTACTCTGGGCTGATTGAGCCCGGGATGTTATCATTGCTTCTCATCACAGTTTAACATTCTGTGGGACAGCAGCAATAGAAGATGTGCAGAGATAGCAGAGTATTAGTAATCGCAAGGTGTTGGGACTCGATGTCTCAGCAGGGATGATTTACATCTCTGTCCTGTGGGAGGGACAGGCAGGATGGCCGGAGCTTAGGTACACTACGAGATTACGCTGCCTGTGTCTCTTCATCACCAGTCAACAGTGTGAATATCTTTAGCCATTTTTCAGTGGCTGCTGCGGCTTGGGAGATCAGAGGGGCTTTGCGAGCATTACTCTCTTATCCCACTGGATCACAGAGTGTACCAGGAGAGCTGAGGAGTAGCGGTTATACATTTCACATGTTAACTTTTACATTTCCACATGAAGTGAATTTTTTTTTTGGAATTAACCCTCATGGAGTCATAAGACGAACTACTACTTTTGTGAAGAAGTAAAGGAGCCAAACAAAGGGGGGGGGGGGGCATTATAGTCAGCAGCCGGGGGGGGAGGGGGTTGGCATCATAGTCAGCAGCCGCACCTCTCACCAGACCGCAATCTCACCTGACACACACACACACACAAAGGCACGCATGCACTAGCAGCACTTCCATGTGTGAGTGCGAAAGGCACTGTGGGAAGCTAAATAAACAGTGTGAGTTATCACCCTGCCAGTTATCCACTACAGTAACGTGTGAAAACATTATATCTCAGATCAACCGCCTCAAACATATGCGTACAGCCATTAATTCTTTCATCCCCATATCAACTTTCTGTGCACTGTTTGTCTTTTTTTATTTTTGGCCTTTTTCTACAGCACGTTGGCAGTTTTCCTTACAGAAATATGATTGTAATTGCAACAAAAAAAAACAAAAAAAAGCTAATTTCATCCAAGTTTTGTATGTTTATGACGCCAAAACTTGATTGATTGATTGAAACCTTTATTTCGACAGGGAAGAACATACTGAGACCAGGTCTCTTTCACAGATGTGCCCTGCTTACAATCAACATATACAATAAATACAGTAGCAAAGGTACAAAAAGTAATAAATATAGTGATAGGTACAGAAGTGCAAAGTACAATAGTTATCTAGATACAATAAGCAACTTGAACTCTCCAAAACCCTGAATGTTCGCTCTGAAGGGATACAAAAAACAAATAAATAAAATTAAAAAAATAGATGAATTGCCTTCCCCTGTCATTGCACCGTTGTACTAATTGGATATTGTGTATGTACCATATACAGTATGTCTCTGGTATGACATCATTTTTTTATTCGTGTAAAGTTCAAAGGCTGCAGCAAGGCCACCGGCAGCAAGAAATGGAATCAACTCAGCTGGGCCCTGAATGATTCATTCCATACACCAATTAGTGAAGCAATGACCCTCCGCTTACCTCTGCAGTCATAATGCAAAATTCATACAAACCAATAAATAAATCCCTCCATTGTGTCCGTTAATATTGTGTGTATTTTGGGTTCTGTTCATGGAATTTCTATCGCTGTGAGTAGAGACATTAAGAATTATGGTGGCCTTCAGCCTCTGGCCAATATTCAACATTCAGCATGCATATAAGGGGATTCTCTCTTGATTTCTTGAAAGCCTGATCCTCTTGAATTATTTTATTCTATCAATAAATAACATAATATGCTTTCCACAAGTACAAAGTGTACCTATAAGTGAGACAGTATATTATGAGTTTGAATTGAATGGAAATCTCATGCTAATTGTGTTCTTCTGAGAACACTAAAGGAGTTGTTTCAGAGGTAGTGCCTCGTGCAGGCAGCATTAAAGGATGTTCTGAAATATGGAAATTTGTTCTATTTTGGCCGGCCGCGCCATTCCAATGTCTGTGTTAGCCCCATTAGTCATATGGTGAGGGGTCCTTGATGCTGACCACTCTCATCCCTCAGCCACGCCTTGCCCGGGTGCCCCATGTGGCAGGCAGATGGGGTGCTGGCACTGCCAGGGATTGAGTCACACACACTGCCACACCGCTCTCTCTACATTACATTACATTACATTATAAGCATTTAGCAGACGCTCTTATCCAGAGCAACTTACACAGCATTTTTTTTTGCATTTATACATAGTATCCATTGATACAGCTGGATATATACTGAAGCAATGCAGGTTAAGTGCCTTGCTCAAGGGTACAACGGCAGTGTCCGACCTGGGAATCGAACCGGCAACCTTTCGGTTACAAACCCAGTTCCTTAACCATTATACCACACTGCCGCTCTCTCGCTCTCTCTCTCTCTCGCTCTCTCTCTCTCTCGCTCTCTCTCTCTCTCGCTCTCTCTCTCTCTCGCTCTCTCTCTCTCTCTCTCTCTCTCTCTCGCTCTCTCTCTCTCTCGCTCTCTCTCTCTCGCTCTCTCTCTCTCTCTCTCTCTCTCTCTCTCTCTAATCTAAAGAAACATTTGCAAACATCCTCGCTGTCTCCAAATGATCTGTTTATTCTCCCTGTTTCTAATCCATTTTCCCCGCTGTGTACAAGCAGCGTCAGACCTGGAAATCTTTCCGTAATCCCAGTTTCATACAATATAGCCAAATCATAAACTCATCATATCTGCACTGAAGGGAACTAACTGAAGGGAACTAACTGATGATCACGTCTTTCCACATTTGCTCTGTATTCAAATCGCCTTCAAAGTTTATAAATATTTATAAATGATGCGTGGTCATTTCCATTGGTACATGGTTATTTACAGTTGAGCATATTCTTTTTTTTACTAAATATTTTATTGTGTTACACCAAGTGAAGCTGCTCAAACCCATACAAATAGAAATAAAAAGGAAAAGAAAATGCATGGTCATTTACATCCGTGCGTGGTCCTTTACATTCAGGCATGGTCATTTATAGTGCTCTGTGGTCCTTTACATTCAGGCATGGTCATTTATAGTGGTGTGTGGTCATTTACATTCAGGCATGGTCACTTATAGTGGTGTTTGGTAATTTACATTCAGGCATGGTCATTTATAGTGCTCTGTGGTCATTTACATTCAGGCATGGTCACTTATAGTGGTGCATGGTAATTTACATTCAGGCATGGTCATTTATAGTGCTTGGTTTCCTGCAGGCTACTCACAAACAATTTCTCTTCTAAAATGTAATTCCAACAGATGAAAAGAAATGAGCTAAAACACAATGGGCATGCTTGAGCTGGGTAACTGGGAGCTGACTGCATTTGAGCTGACTAGAAAGCCTTCTCCAGTGATAACTCACCAACATTAGACTGCCTTCCCTATTATAAATCCACAAGTAACATTGTCTGGCCAGTACAACTGTGTTGTGCCTTTTCTAAAAGATTGCTGCCTCACCATTAACAATTATGCACAAGAGCCTGCTGACAGATGTCATATGCTGTATAATCAAGGCTGAAGCCCATCTGGAACATTGTCCTAACAGCTAATTACATGGTCTCCCTGTGTGGTAGGTCAAGACATCTGTGTACAACAGTGTGGTCTCCCAAGGGGCCAAGATGTGAGCATTGCGCTCAATCAGTCTATGAGGGTTCTCTGTCAGAGACAGAGATGGGAATGTTGGAGATCCAAAAGCAAATAGCTGGGCAATCTTAAAGTGTTCTTAAGAACACCACTAGAAACGGACAATAATCCGTAGTGGAGAAACAAATAAAAATGAAAGAACACAAACCTCGCAATAAAAACGAGGAGCTCGATAATCGAGCAAAACAAAGGAATAAGCAATAACGCTTATCTAACTCCCGTTTGTGGAGTGAAACAACAAAAAACAGCGAACTGAAAAGACCCCAAAAACTTTGGGTGAGACACTCGTAGGTAGAGTAGAGAAACAAAAGAAAACGAAACCTGCTCTGAAATAAGAGCGTATAACTAGAACTGCTTTCTTTCTAAGGTTGTACTGCTAACAAGTCCCGCGTTGCTAATCAAAGCGGTCGATAGCAATACAACTTCCTATACCCTTTTTTACCAGCTCGAATGTCATGTGAAATAACATGGAAGCAACGAGAGAGGCCGGAAGCGGGGTATAAATAGTGAGCGGAAATAACTGCCAGGTGAACTCACTAATGACAAGGCGAAAGCAAAACCCGTGACGGAACACAGGAAAATCAGATAGATTACCAGTAAACGATAAAAACGAATAAAGCGACGTGGAGATAAGGGAAGAAAGGTCAGATCCATGACACAGTCAGGCTGCCCTGCCTGCTCTCTCCTCTGACCTTCCCTTAACACCACTGGCACACAGCCACCCAATCAGCGACTGACACCTCACAACTAAATAGAAAAAAAATACAGGCTAGATTTAGCAGAAGCCTCACCAAGGGGCATGGAGCCAGTGCATACCCTACCTCAGCACAATGACGTTTTGTTGTATATCTTTAATATTCTGTATCGGCATGTTGGGCCATACAAAGCATTTCATACTGAAAAACGGAAAGTTGGAGTTTTCCAACATGGAACCGGGGTGCGTAGCCTAGCTAAGTGTTAGGCTGGCTAGTGTTTTCACGATACCAAACGTAGATGAATGAAGGGCCGTATTTCCCCGTTTTTCTGGAGACTGAGCTAATAATGGTGCTATTTTCTCAGTATAACTGTTACATTAGTGGCTAACTTGCCAGCGAGTTACGTGGCCTCTCTAGTCTCTAAGAAATGCTGCAGACAGGCAGTCAGGCACTACACCAGCAGTCAGGCACTACACCAGCAGTAAAATGCCCAGCCCCTTGGCCTCTGCTTCTGTAACGTCATTCAGTGGGCGTGGCAACCTGTTGTCTGAACTGTAAGTACCTTAGCCATTGTAGTTTATCGTAAATCATGTACCTGGTACATGCAAAGTAGTTTGGGGCTATATCTCTGCTCTCGCTACAGGTAGAAAGTTGGCTGATAGCTCATTTTAATCAAGAGGAGAGCTACGTTTCTACAAACCAAACATCATATTTGGGTGGAATTAACCTTTAACAGACACCAGACTGTGGGCCCATCCACATGCTAGCACAATGCCTTAACAGACACCAGACTGTGGGCCCATCCACATGCTAGCACATTGCCTTAACAGACACCAGACTGTGGGCCCATCCACATGCTAGCTCAGTGCCTTAACAGATACCACATAACAAACCTGCAGAATTAACCCCAGTCGGTCGGATTTTATTCCACTCAAAAATTATTTCTGCAGCGTTACGTGGATGGACTTAATCTAAGCAGAGTCATTTTTATCATGGAACACTTCAGCAGTTAGAGATCATTTAAGAGTCCAGGCTGCTACAAGCATGAGTAAACAGATTGGGGAGCTCGATTTAAAGCATGCTTTGAAAGCAAATAACCGCGGTAATGTAACGTGCAGAAGAGAAGAAGTTTGTTCTGCCATGTCTCCTGTTGACCTCACAGTTAAAATTTGGAAGGACAGCAGAAGCTGCTGTCTGAGCTCACTCGGTATCTGCATGTTCTTAATCACAAGAGTGCCCTATCCACTTCAGCTGTCACTGAATTATCAGTGACAAGAGCTGCTTTCCCAGCCTCTGACAAAATGTATAATTGAAGCCATGGGGTTTGAAGGCACTCGGGACTCGGGACTCGGGTGGTTCATCTCAGACAGGAAATAATTTAACATTGCTTAATAATAATGACATGAAGCAGAGGTAATGACAGGTCAAGGTCCTAATGTAGGATTCCTCATGCTTTTTGTGGACAGTTTGCAATGCCAACAGTGTCTCCACGTAGCTTTTAAATTGCTCCTTGCCAGCGATTTTCAGTTTGCAGTGAAGATAGGATGTGTAACATTGTATGACGCGTGGGGAGCATTTTCGGTGTGACAACAACATGGAGTAGACACTCCCATCTATGCAATTCTAGACGTTGATTACGGAGATACTTTATCCCGTCCGAATCAGTCATTAACATTACAGACGTCCTGCGATAACAATTACTTTACAGACATTGTCCTGAAAACTTATCCCGTCCGAATTGGTTCTTAAGACTGCTAACGTCACTGTGCCACAAGAGTGCACTAGGCTACTACACCACAACAAGGGTCCCATATGCTGGCATCTGTTAAGGGGCCCGTCCACACACTGAAATATTGCCTTAACAGATACCAGACTGTGGGGCCCATCCACACACTGGAACAGAGCCTTAACAGATACCAGACTTTGGAGCCCATCCACACACTGGAACAGAGCCTTAACAGATACTTGTCTGTGAGGCCCATCCACTCACTGGAACAGTGCCTTAAGAAATACCAGACTGTGGGGCCCATCCACACACTGGAACAGAGCCTTAACAGATACCAGACTGTGGGGCCCATCCACACACTGGAACAGTGCCTTAAGAAATGCCAGACTGTGGGGCCCATCCACACACTGGAACAGAGCCTTAACAGATACCAGACTGTGGGGCCCATCCACACACTGGAACAGTGCCTTAACAGATACCAGACTTTGGGGCCCATCCACAAAGTTATTTACCAGTATGAGCTAATAAATAAATAGATATAAAAAGCAACAGATGTTGGCTGGAACCCCACATCTGTGCTAGTATTGAAAGAGTCTGTGGTGTGTGGGATTTGATCTGACACATTTAAAGCAGGTTATGCCTGAAACCAGATACCAGAGAATATTTCACCATATAAAAGCATTACTGCATAACTGACAGGTCAATGAGGGATGACAATCTCCTCTGGAAATTGTTTCAGACAAACACTCAAAATGAGTATCAAATGCATTACACAGAAAAACAAGATTACATAATGCAAGTGCACACTCTGTCAAAGTAACTCAGAATTAAACAGCACTGACTCTAAACCTTAAAAGGAAAATGAGAAGAGAACAGAAAAAAACAACAGATGTAATTCAAAAGATAATTTATATACATGTATTAATTTATTTAATTATTTACTTACTTTTGAATACAGTCAGAAATAACAAATTCTGTTTATTCAACTGTTCATAATCTTTAGGGATTTCACTACATTGCAGATTTGAAATAAATAACCACTGGACTGAAATACTAGAAAATACCAATGTAGTCTCAGCAACTGAAATGACAGTGTGTGCTTTCATTTCTGTGTTATAAGCAGGCAGGTAAGCAGGTGGTTTTGTGCCATTGTGCCGGTCATAAGGAGATGCCAAGCCAGGGCCACAGGGTTACAGTGTACAGAGATTATATAGACCTTTATGTAACCAGGATGGTCAACTGAGATAAAATTCTCATTTACAATAACGACCTGCGTAGGCCCTCAGGTACATGTCTTTGGTCTATGGGAGGAAACCAGAGTACCCGGAGGAAACCCACACGAACATGGGGAGAACATGAAAACTCCACACGGAGAGGACCCTTCTTCTCTGAGGCAACTGTACACCACTGTGCCACCGTGCTGTCCAGTTACCCTGTATTCAAGTACAACCGATGCTTGTGAAATGGAAATGCTGCAGATTGCTAGGGGAACTCCCGAGGTGTTCAAATATTTCGCCAACTTTGGCTTTTAAATATGTGCCCTCATGAACCCTTTGAAACCCCTTGGATCCATCAGTGACAATGCATTTATGATAGCTGAGATTGTTGCACTGTGTCTCCACGCCAGAGCTGTGTAGCTCATACGATTTTGGAACTTCTCTGTGTTTTCTATGATGCTTCTGAATGGATAACACCACTTGTGGGTCAAGAAAAGGTCATTTCCCAAAAATGGGGTGCATAAGAGACTGTGGACATAATAGTTTTTTTTGCATCTTTCTGTGCACTGTTGAAAGTATCAGTTTTCACATAGTATAACATATCATAAAAACATACTTAAACTTATGGTCATTTCAGCCAGTGAAGCACCACCCCCCCCCCCCCCCCTCTCTCTCTCTATCTCTGCTCTTCAATGGCTTTAAAGCCTGATCATTTCTATTCCCAGTTCACCACATTCCCTACATATCCTTCTCAGCATCACTCGGATCATGTTCACACACAAACACACGTCACATAGCTCCGAACCTCTTCTCCGGCTTTCATAGTACTGGTGAAAAGGCAGCAGTCTTTCCATTGAATCACATTCATTTGTAGGGCAGTTAAAAAAAGTGGGCTTTGTAACTCTGAGATTGCAGGTTTGATTACCCGATGGAGCACTGCCATTGTGCGCTTGAGCAAGGTACTTAACCTGGATGGTTTTAGTAAAATATGCAGCAGTTATGTAACCTGTGTGTGCTTCCCTGGATACAAGTGTGTAAATGTGAATGTAATGTAAATTATGATTATTTCAGTACACAAATCACAATGGGATTATATTAATTTGATGAGCACCACAATGCTTAATTACACCAGAGGCTCAAGTGCTCAAACAGATGCTATTTATTCCTGCTTTTCTTACTATGAAGGACAACAGCTCTTAATAAGAGCACTTTAATTTGGTCATTAGGGAATAGTGCAGCTTAATCAGGAGATTTATAACTGATCATTATGTGTTGTGTCAGGTATTGCCTTCTATAGCAATTTAAAGGCAAATAATGCATAAATCGCCAGCGTGCGTGCCACAAGCACACTCACACACACACACACACACACCCACACACACTCACACACACACACACCCACACACACACACTCACACACACACACACACACACACACACACACACCCACACACACTCACACACACACACACCCACACACACTCACACACACACACACACACACTCACATAAGCATGCATACACACAAATACACACAAGTATGATATGTGTGTATATGTGATGAGTGGCACATCCTAAAGCCACTTGCACACTGCCACAACAAACCCTAACAAACGCCAAAGTCTGCTCGGTATGCAGTGCCTCTTGGCGGTTATTGGCGCTGGTCAAAGTTTTTGTTTGACAAACATGTTCAATCAACGTTGGTCATTGTTGGCGAAAATTTGAGTGGTGTGCCCTGATTTCCAACCAACGGCAACAAAACGTGACGCAACAGAAGATCGATATACTCTAAGGGGTCGATTTACAAAAGGTTTGCATGTACAAATGCACGTGTAAAACTGTTACTACCCGCAAAAAAAATACAATAAAACAACATTGCTGCCAGTCTTTTCACCGTTTTCTTACAGTATAACCATTCCAAACACGCAAAATCTCTCCTTTAAATAGGGATGTTTGCGGCTGGAGTAATTTACATAATGACTCTTAGTTGATCACCTGCAAAGTGTGAAATAATAACACATGCAAATACTTTTTGCAGGGCCACGCCCGCAAAATAACACCTCTTATTTGGGATTTTAGTAAATCGACCCCTTAGAGTTCAACAGCACATTCTAAACTCAAGATTGAGCAGTCATGCGGCTATACCTTCGGCAAAATCAGTTGCATTTCAAAAACAACACTGCTTGGTACATGCAATATGTGGAACATATTCAGTATTGATTTAAAACATTTTTTTATGATTTTTTTTTTTTTAAGTAAGTCCCATAACATGAGATAAAAATCCCTTTTTCATGGGCCCCCTAGCCATCAGGAGAGCCCTGGATTTCATCAGGTACCTGATCCTACTGCTGAGACATCCATTGTGACTGAGCTGTCTCTCTCGCCTGGTTAAATACATGCATTTGGATGAGACTCAAAGGTAAAACATTTTGAATGAAGAATTAATGCCTGATTTATCACTGCAGCAGGCTGTCCCCCCTATGGATTACACTGGTGCTCTGCCCCCACTCATGGATAAAAATATTAATATTCCTCTATTTTATTGTCATGACAAAAACATTTTGATTATAAGGAAACAATGGGCCTATAGGCATAGATTCATCTCTGCTTAATGTATGTGTGTGAATACAATATGAATAGTTTAATTAAATTAAGTCTAGTGAATACCCTATATATGTAGATATAAAAAAATTACAAATATAATAATAATAATAATCATAATCATAATCATAATCATAATAATATATATCTGTCTCATCCCTGTTTTCAATGTTGTAAACCCTAATGTACCTTGAAAATAAACATATGATGATTTAGTTTGTTCAAGCCTGAGTTGTTTATTATATTACAGAGCTGTCAGTGGTGGAGCAGCCATAACAGATAGAACCTTTTCAGTGCAGTCTAAACTGTTATTAAGACTGTGGCTTTACGTGTAAATTCAGACAGTGATTTTAACTATCATATAATTTTCCTGAGAGAAACTGAACCAGAAAAACCGGTTTTCTCTAAAAGTCATGCTGCCTGTCTCTTGCTGCGAGCCACGAGTGAAGATTGACCTTTCATAAACAGCATCAACCCCAACTGACATCTCTGAAAACGCAGAGAAAAACAGCAATGCAATCAGAGATGTGAGCTTCCTCACAAACTCCTGTTCTCAAATAAGAGCAACAAAACAACAGAACATTGTTTAGATACGTCATGATAGTGTTGATTTGTATTACTTTGTCAGTCTTGAACTACACTACTGCACTTGGTCATTTCTACTCATTGTCTTACATTTTAACTGGTATCAATATTGATGTATAGTAAACATGCAGAAAAAAATATAAACTGCATCAAACTAAAAGCACTGAATCACATTTTTCCCCTGAGGAAAAATATCAAACTAGAGGATAAATTGTAGAAGTCGTGGGAATTACTCTCACAGGAACTTGGCAGCCAGAAAGCAAATATTCAGCAGATCTGTGGTTAAATAACAACTGTCGAACAGGTGATGAAAACCAGGTGCCAAAAAACATTGATGGTGATTGTGGCAGGGTGGGCGTGGTTAGCCTCTGCGTGCAGAGAGAGGGAGAGCGGAGCGGCTCTCGGACCCGGAGCCACAGCTGTCATAAGTTAATCAGTAGCACGGGGAACGTAATTGAATAATGGTTTAATTGTTTCTGATTGCTGTGACAGTGAGCCGGGGCTTGAAAAGGGAGAGAAGGGCGGACAATCGAGGCTGGCTGAGAACTGAGAAGGCACGTTCCGGAGAGCCAGAGCCGAGAGACAAATTGCATTAATAAAGAAACCCACGGGTATTCCAAGACTTCCTGTGTCGTCAGTCTTTCCCGAGAGGTGGCACTCGACCTTGCCACAGTGGTGGCCCGTACGGGGGGGAAAGTTGGAGAGACAGACACAGAAAAAAAAAAAAAAGAAAAAGAAAAATTAAATAAATAATGGACACCAGCCCAGAGAGAACCGAAGCGGGGCAGCCAGTAGTAGCGCTCGCGCGCATGCTGGAAGCGATGACGCAGATGCAGGAGCGGCAGGCTGCGGTACATCAGGAGCAAATGGAAGCTCTGCGGCAGCAAGCTTCCCTCCAGACGGAGACGCTGCGACAGCTAGCCGTCGGGAGTCGGGCAGGGTCCTGGGATTCGCACGTCCGAGGCCCCGTCAAAATCCAGTTGCCCAAAATGACGGCCGACGATGACGCCCAGGCATTCCTGGACAGCTTCGAGGTGGCCGCGGAGGCGTGTCAGTGGCCCGGCGAGGAGTGGGTAGTCCGCCTCCTGCCTCTTTTGACGGGGGAAGCCCAGCAGGCGGCACATGGGCTGCCGGCCGCAGCCCGTGCCGAATATAACACCGTGAGGAAGGCAATACTGGATCGTCTGGGCTATAGCCCAGAAGACCAAAGGCGCCGGTTCCGGGAAGCCGCCCTGGTTCAGGGGGACCGGCCCTTTGCGTTCGCACAGCGGCTCACGGACATGGCCCGACGATGGTTGCAGCCAGAAATCCGGTCCGCCGCGGGAGTGGTGGAACAGGTCGTGCTGGAGAAATTCGTGGGCGGGCTGCCAGAAACGACCGGCCACTGGGTGCGCTGCCACCGACCCACTAACCTGGAGATGGCAGTAATACTGGCCGAAGACCATCTGGCCGTGGTACCCAGCAGCCCGCCGCAGAAGCCGCCGGAACCGGCTTCTAGGAGGAGGTTCCCGCCTCGCACGGTCCCGCAAACCCTTTCCCGCGACCCTGCTACAGCCTATCCCCGAAATAATCCCCCCCCTTTTTTCTCTCCCTCTCCAGGCCCAGGCTCGGTGGCAGGAGGGTCCGACCCACATAGGGCTCCTCAGACGGTCGGACCGGGTTGTTGGCGATGCGGGCAGCTCGGCCACCTGCGCCGCGATTGTCCACTTATGGAGATGGGTCAGGTGGTCCGGGTTGTCGGTCCGCCAGCTCCTGCTCACGATCCAGAGGGAGCGTACTGCATCCCGGTAAGGGTGCAAGGGAGTGTACACCGGGCGTTGTTGGATTCAGGGGCGATGCAGTCCATGATTCGACAAAGCCTGGTTCGGCCAGAGGCATTGGTGAAGGCACCCTGGGTATCGATTAAATGCGTGCATGGTGATGTGCACAAATATCCGGTAGTGCCTGTACAAATTAAATATCAGCAGAGAATGTATATCGTCAAAGCTGCGGTTAGCTCCCGGCTGTCGCACCCCCTGATTTTGGGCATTGATTGGGCGGGGTTTCATAAAGTGTCAGGGAAGCTGTGGGAGGTGCGATCCCGACAGGTAGGGCACGGGGAGGTGTGTGCTGCTGATGGCGAGGACGCAGGGTCAACCGACACGGTCGAGGGGGGGGCGGAGCCGGGGGAGCCTCGAGGGGAGACTCCCCTGGTTCCGGTGTTCCACCCCACGGAGGATTTCCCACTCGAACAATCTCGAGATGACACCTTACGCTTTGCTTACGAACAAGTAATGCGCATTGATGGTCAGCCAGTGCGTCCGGAGACGGCTCTCTCTCACCCGTATTTCTCTGTTATTAGAGATAGATTATATCGAGTGTGTCGGGACGCTCAAACAGGAGAAGAAAATACCCAGTTGTTGGTACCAAAAAGCCGCCGGGAAATGGTTTTCCAGGCGGCTCATTATAACCCCATGGCGGGGCACTTGGGATATGAAAAAACACTCAACCGTATAATGGCCCGATTTTATTGGCCGGGCATCTGGGCTGACGTACGTCGGTGGTGTGCGGCTTGCCCGGACTGTCAATTAGTGAATTCCCCGGCCACCCCAAAAGCGCCGTTGCAGCCACTTCCATTAATAGAGGTACCAT
Organism: Ilyophis sp. 1 JC-2022; assembly: GCA_022702515.1. Taxonomy (NCBI): domain Eukaryota; kingdom Metazoa; phylum Chordata; class Actinopteri; order Anguilliformes; family Synaphobranchidae; genus Ilyophis; species Ilyophis sp. 1 JC-2022. Next base: position 75,322,615 of record CM040396.1, read on the forward strand.
TTGATAGAGTGGCTATGGACCTCATCGGGCCATTTGAACGGAGCACGCAGGGATACCGATTCGTACTAGTTCTGGTGGATTATGCGACCCGGTATCCCGAAGCAGTTCCACTGCGCAATATCTCCGCTAAGAGTGTTGCGCAGGCACTGTTTCAAATCATCTCCCGCGTCGGAATCCCGAAAGAGATTCTGACGGACCAGGGCACAACATTTATGTCACGGACACTAAACGAACTATACGCGTTATTGGGCATTCAGTCGATTAAAACCAGCGTGTACCACCCCCAAACGGATGGGCTCGTGGAGCGGTTTAATAGGACTTTGAAGTCAATGATTCGGAAGTTCATTCACGAAGATAGTCGAAATTGGGATAAATGGTTAGTCCCTTTATTATTTGCAGTGCGGGAGGTTCCCCAGGCCTCCACGGGATTTTCTCCCTTTGAATTAATATTCGGCAGAAAACCCAGGGGAGTTTTGGACCTCGTTAAAGAAAACTGGGAGGAAGGTCCGAGCCCCAGTAAAAATGAGATACAGTACGTAATGGACCTGCGAGCAAAACTCCATACACTGGGTAAGGTATCACGGGAGAATTTGCTCCAGGCCCAGGAACGGCAGCAAGCGCACTATAATAAAGGGACCAAACTCAGACAATTCTCACCGGGAGATAAAGTACTTGTATTACTTCCAACCTCCAGCACAAAATTACTCGCCAAGTGGCAAGGGCCCTTTGTGGTCACACGGCGAACAGGGGAGGTAGACTACGAGGTGGTGCGGTCGGATAGAGAAGGAGCTAAACAAATCTACCACCTAAATCTATTAAAAGCTTGGAAGGAGGTGGTGGCTGTCTCGCTGGTGACGGTAGATAAGGAGAAAGATGAGCTGGGGCCGGAGGTACCAAATTCACACAATCAGACCCCGCCCCTTTCTAATAGCCATCTCTCGCCGAGCCAGCAGGCAGACCTTGCTCTATTGCAAAAACAGTTTGCGGATGTGTTTTCTCCCCTACCCGGACGCACGAATCTCATACACCACCATATAGAAACCCCCCCGGGAGTGACGGTACGTTCCCGTCCTTATCGGCTGCCGGAACACAAAAAAAAATTGGTGCAGGCAGAAATTAAGGCCATGCTAGAGTTGGGGGTAATAGAGGAATCACACAGTGCCTGGAGTAGCCCCATTGTCCTAGTAGGTAAACCAGATGGGTCGATCCGGTTCTGTGTGGATTACAGAAAGGTGAATGAGGTCTCACGGTTTGATGCCTATCCTATGCCTAGGGTCGACGAACTCTTGGATCGGCTGGGCACGGCTCGTTTTTTCTCGACACTGGATTTGACTAAGGGCTACTGGCAGATTCCCTTGTCGCCAGAGTCTAAGGAAAAATCGGCTTTCTCCGCTCCGGACGGTTTGTACCAATTTCGTACACTTCCGTTCGGGCTATTCGGGGCTCCAGCCACGTTCCAGCGCCTCATGGATAGGGTGCTGCGTCCACATGTTGCATACGCTGCAGCCTATATTGATGATGTTATCATCCACAGTGAGACCTGGGAGCAGCATGTGCGGTACCACTTGGGAAGCGGACAAGTGCGGCCTCTAGTGGACAAAACCGCGGCGATTGCGACCTGTCCCCGGCCCAAGACAAAAAAAGAGGTGAGGAGGTTCTTGGGGCTGGCCGGTTACTATAGGAGATTCATTCCGGCGTTTTCGGAGCTGACCAGCCCCTTGACTGATTTAACTCGGAAAGGTGCCTCAGAGCCGGTCCAGTGGACGGAGCCGTGCCGGAGGGCGTTTGAGCGAGTGAAAGAAGCCCTGTGTGGGGAGCCGCTGTTATTTACACCTAACTTTTCTCTCCCCTTCACCCTGCAGACAGACGCGTCGGACCGAGACTTCCTCTCTCGCCGTTAAAAAAAAAAAAAAAAAAAAACCGGAGCCACAGCTGTCATAAGTTAATCAGTAGCACGGGGAACGTAATTGAATAATGGTTTAATTGTTTCTGATTGCTGTGACAGTGAGCCAATTGCATTAATAAAGAAACCCACGGGTATTCCAAGACTTCCTGTGTCGTCAGTCTTTCCCGAGAGGTGGCACTCGACCTTGCCACAGTGATATTTACAGCTGAAATCCAAGATGAATGTGTAATTGTCGACTTCCGGTCTGGGTCACGCTTAAGATGGCAGCTTGATCTCTGTGCTCCCTGAAGGTTTAGTAAAATAACCCTGAAAACATTTCAGATAACACTAAAAAGGGTGTTTTTATAGATTATGAATAACAGGGTAGCTACAAGAAGGAGGAAAACAACGTCTACAACAGAAAACATGGATGAATCGACAATACAAAGCGATGCTACTCGAAGTAGCTCACCGATCTACGAGGTGAATGAGGAAGAGGGAAAGGATGCCAGCTTACGAAGTATACTGAACGAACTCAGAGACTTCAGACGGGACAATAAACAACAGCTGACAGAGATTAAACAAGAACTGGGTAGAACAAACTCCAGACTTGATGAGGCGGAGGGACGGATTGACGAAACAGAAACAGCATTGCAGGCAGCAGCAACGCTTTTGAAGCGACTCTCACAGCGCCAAACCAACATGGAGGCCAAACTCACTGACCAGGAAGGACGGGCTCGCAGAGAAAACATTCGGATCTATGGCATACCTGAAGAAGCGGAGGGTAACGACATGTCTAGCTTCCTGGAAAACTTATTAAAAGACTCGCTTGATTTCCCACATGATATGGAGCTAAAAATCGAAAGAGCACACAGGACACTGGCGCCCAGGCCCTCCGACCCACAGGCAAAGCCCCGGGCTATCATTGTCAAACTAGCGAGCTACAGAGTGAAGGAAGAGGTGATCCGTAAGGCTTGGCAAAAGAAAGAGATCTTCCACAACAATACCCGCTTTTACATGGATCATGACTACCCGCCCACAGTCCTTAAAAGGCGTATGGAATATGCTGAAGCGAAGAAGATATTAAAGGAAAAAAAGGTCAAGTTCCAGACCCCTTATCCAGCGAGACTACGGGTTTTCTACAGTGATGGCATCCGCCTGTATCAGAATGCAACGGAGGCGACAGAAGACATGGCTTCGCGTGGTTTTTCAGTCACCATCATACCTGCCGCAACCAATCCAGATCAGCGGGAGATGGAACTTTTATCCACATGGCAGGTGACCGGGGAGCGACGCATCGGAACTTTGAATGCAGCTGAAGCGGAGCCACAGACGAGGCAGACTCCTCGCGGCCGCCCACAATACAAAGAAAAACTGCAGGAATTTAGGGCCAGGCGGTGATCCTCTGACAAGTACAGACGTATATATGATCGATGGACGGAAACCAAACAGATGCTGATGCAGATAAGTCTGTCGTAGCTTATTCCTTATTTTAATTATTGGTTTGTTATAGGCTACTAGATTGCATAACCAGTCAATAGGTCTCAACTTGAAATCCTACGACTCCTATCTTACCATTAGACTATGTAACGTAGTCGGGACACAAAGAATCTCAGTTATGATGGTAACTGTTATGCAGCCATCTCAAAGGGCCCTACTCTTTGTAAAGAGCAGGATATCCCTTTATGGGCGCTCTGACATCTCGAGCCCCTTAAAGGCTCAATTAGAACGAGCCTCAATATTGGAAGCAAAAGACATTCAGGTTCGATTTGTTTTGTTACTGATCTTATCTTGCTATGTTCATCTCTCGATGTTCACGAGAGAAATAGGGATGTATATCGTTTTGAGTATTGTTCACTGTGCAGGGAGAATTACAGTATGTGTAGCGCATGTTAGAGACCATGGCTAATAACCAACATCTTAAAATTATCTCATTTAACGTTAACGGGGTTCTAAATCCGATTAAGAGAAGTAAGATCTTGAATAAAATGAAAAAGGAGAATGCACAAATTGTATTACTACAGGAAACGCACCTTAATTCTACTGAACATGAAAAGTTGAAAAGAATGGGTTTCTCTAAAGTATACTATTCATCCTACAAATCGGGCCACAGGAGAGGGGTAGCCATTCTAATATCTCAAAGAGTTCCATTTGAACAGCTTTCAGAAATAAAGGACAAGGAAGGAAGATATTTATTAATTTCGGGAAAGATTGAAGGTGTCCAGATAACTCTGCTTAATGTTTATGCCCCCCCAGGTAGCGATGTTTTTTTTTATAGAAAAATGTTAGATCTAATGACAGAAGCGACAGGCATTGTTATATGTGGGGGGGATTGGAATATACGCCTTAATCCTAAAATAGATTCTTCAAAAGAATCTATTCAAACTTCCCAACACAAGAAGCTTAAGGTTCTTATGTCAGAATTGGGTGTGTTAGACCTCTGGAGAGACTTCTATCCAACAAATCGAGACTACACCCATTATTCCCACCCACATGCGGTCTATTCCAGAATTGACTATTTTTTTATTTTTAAAAGAGATCGCCATAGAATACATTTTTGTGAGATAGGAAATATTGACTTATCTGATCACGCACCCCTTTTGTTATCACTGGAAATCAATAATAATCCTAGAAATACACTATGGAGATTGAACTCGAGTATTCTGAACAATTTACAATTTAAAACACAATTGAAAGAGGACATAAAAATGTTTCTCGAGGAAAACGACAATGGGGAGGTAGGCCCAGAAATCATATGGGATACATTAAAAGCTGTGGTAAGGGGGAAAATTATATCTTTCTGCTCATGTAAAAAGAAAGAAAAGCAACTAAGATTATCAGAACTGGACAGAGAATTAAAGGAGCTTGAGACAAAACACAAGAAGGAGCCAAAATTAAGTCTTACTTTAAAATTAAAAGAAATTAGGAAAGAAATAAATATTCTGTATGCACAAGAAATAGAAAAAAATATGCTTTATACAAAACAAAAATATTACGAATCGGGGTCAAAATTTTCAAAGCTCCTAGCAAGGAAACTACAAAAGCAACAGGGGGACAACACAATCTACAAAATTAGGAATCCGGACTCTAAAACTCTTTTATATAAGCAAAATGAAATACAAATGACTTTCCAAAATTATTATAAACAATTATATACACAGCCACATTTAGAGGATGAACAGCGAATTGGACAATTCTTAGAATCCCTTAATTTACCTACCTTGTCAGGAGACCAAAATATAAAATTAATAGCGGAAATAACGAAAGAAGAGTTGAATAGTGCGATTTCTAGGCTGAAACCAAATAAGTCACCTGGTCCAGATGGTTTTTCTACTGAATGGTACAAGACCTTCAGGTCTGAGTTAGTGCCAACTCTTCTCCAGACATTTAACACAGCCCTGAAGGATGGGAAAATACCACCAACATGGAGACAGGCTACTATCTCTGTTATCCCTAAAGAGGGAAAAGACAGACTAGACTGTGGATCGTATAGACCAATTTCGGTCCTTAACACTGATTACAAGCTATATACATCAATTCTGTCCAAGAGAGTCGAAAAGATCCTTCCCGAGCTTATCCACACTGACCAGACAGGATTTATCTCCCAGAGACAAACCCATGATAGTATCAGATGTTCGCTGCATATACTGAGTCATATCCGAGAAAATAAATTGCAAGCCTTACTGGTCGGTCTGGACGCAGAGAAGGCCTTTGACTCTGTAAGTTGGAGGTTTCTGTATAGAGTTCTTGAGAGATTTGGGTTCCACGAAGAGTTTATTAGAGGAATTAGTACACTATACAATAATCCAACTGCCCGGATTAAAATAAATGGATACTTGTCAGACACTATCAAGTTAGAACGAGGTACAAGACAAGGTTGTGGAATGTCTCCATTACTTTTCGCGCTTTATATAGAACCTCTTGCTCAATGGATTAGACAAACTGATAGCATTAAAGGTATTTCTATAAACGGGGATCATCACAAGACTGCGTTATACGCGGATGACGTTCTGGTGTACTTAACCGAGCCTTCCAACTCATTTCCTGAACTGATTAAGCTTTTGGACACTTATGGCAAATTCGCAGGTTATAAACTAAATATTCAGAAAACCCAAATTTTGACACTAAACTATACTCCACCGAAACAACTAAAAGATAAATTCCATTTGAAATGGAACCAGACTACATTGAAATATTTAGGTGTACTGTTACCTAAAGAAACTTCCACATTGGCAAATATCAATTATGATCCCCTTTTGACCAAAATAAAATCAGATATACAGAGATGGAACTCCAACCCTTTCATGAGCCTCACCCAAAGAATTGAATCTTTAAAAATGAACATTCTCCCAAGACTCCTCTTTTTGTTTCAAGCTCTTCCCGTTGAAATCTCTGGAAAGCAATTCTCTGAGTGGGATAAAATTCTTTCCAGGTTCATTTGGCAAGGGAAAAAACCCAGAGTCAGGTTTAAAACTCTCCAACTCCCAAAGAGGGAAGGAGGCATGGCTGTACCACATTTGAAGGACTACGTCTACTCGGCTCAGATTAAGCCATTGATGAACCTTTGCAACCCAGATTATTGTGCTAGGTGGAAAGATATTGAATTGTCACTATTCAAGGACCCTCCAATTCAGGCAGTATTGGGCAATAAGGATTTGAGAACATTTATAAACAGTGTTCAGAACCCATGGATAAAATTCCAACTTAAAGTCTGGAACTCTGTTAGAGAAGAATATAAATTACAAGATAATTTAAGAATAATTAGATGGTGTGCCTATGACCCCGATTTCAAACCTAATCAATTAGACCCTAGATTTAAAAATTGGATAGCCAAAGGAATAACAACTTTTTATTCGATAACAGATAAGGGACAGTTGAAAGACTTCCAAACGTTGAAAGAAAAATATACTCTAGAAAAGCAAGACTTTTACAGGTATTTACAATTACGAAATTATTTTGACCATTCCGTTAAAGATTACCTATTAGATATGGATGACCCAGTGTTGAAAGAATTTTTAGGGGCCTATTCATCAGAGTTAAACAGAGGTACTATTTCTAGACTATATAAGGGCTTCATGATGAAGAAATCTCATTCCACGGAATATGTTAAAAATAAATGGGAAACGGAAGGTAATCTTGTGATCTCAAAGGAGGAATGGCACAGCTACTGTGACTTTCAATGGAAGTGCACCAACTCACATACATGGAAAGAATTTGGATGGAAGTGTCTAATTAGATTTTTTATTACCCCAAAGCAGAAAGCACACTTTACAGGAGGGGATTCTAAGTGCTGGAGGCTGTGTGGGAACCAAGATGCCAGTCACTGGCATATATTTTGGGAATGCCCAATAATAAGACATTTTTGGTCAGAGATACACAAATCATTAGAAGACATATTTAATACAAGAATACCTTTCCAGTTTAGTACTTTTATTTTAGGAAAAGTTGATTCTCATCCAGGGCACTTTAACAAATATCTATTTGGGGTTCTGATATCTGCTAGTAAGAAAACTATCACTAGACACTGGTTACTACCTGATTCCCTCTCAATAGAGGAATGGGCAGACATAGTTAATGAAATATATATTATGGAGAAGGTTACCTTTTCACTTCGCCTGCAAATGGACAGATTTAAGAAGTTATGGACAGAATGGGTCTCTTATGCACAACGATCACAACCAAATTTTATGGAGTTAACAAATTAATAGATTCTTATTGTGTTTTTACTTATTTTTTCACTGGATTGTCTCCCAGCATAGTAATGCATATCTCTGGTACTGTACATCCCTTGTTCCTTTTTGTTAATATATTTTAAAAAATAAAAATAAAAAAAAGATGGGAAAACAAGAATAAAATAAGTTGTAATCATATGAAACACACTGAAATGTTCTTACTACTACTATGCTAAGCCCTTTATTTCCAAATTTCTTTTTCACTTTTATTGTATTGAACATCTAATGTTATGTAAAAATTTCAACGGTATGCAAATGTGTATTAATATTGTAACTTGTATTTTCCAAATAAAGACAGAATGGAAAAAAAAAAAAAAAAGAATGTGTAATTGTCTCACAAGAGGGCCTAATTAACACCAGATAAACCGTTACTCCACTGTGTTATATGGGGTGGTTGGCGCCAAGGTGGGGTCGCCATGCTTAAAAGACTTGTGAGTCTGAGTTACATGCAAGGCAAAGCAGTGACTAAAACCAGCTTCTGCCTCTGGGACTGTGTGAACAAACCAAAAGGTCACATAAAAAGAGGGTACTGCCCGCTCAGCTGTTTGTGTGTGTGTGTGTTTGTGTGTGTGTGTGTGTGTGTGTGTGTGTGTGTGTGTGTGTCTCGTTTTTTCTTCTACATGTACGTGTAAGTCCTGTCTGAAGTGTGTGTAAGTTATAGTTGTATGCTAAAATGTGTATATGTACATTCAGACAAATAACCTGTGTGAACACCACTCGATAATGTTTTCTCGAGTATATGTGTTTTGTACAATGTGTTTATTCAGCACAAACTGTAAATAATATATCATATTACAGCTGACACTGCAGGAGAAAAAAAAAAATATATATATGTAAGTGATATGTGGGGGGGAAAGATCTAGCGTAAGGGCAGATGACAAATTTGCCAGTACAACGAGTTTAATATGAAGCCCACAAAAAAGTGCATTCAGAGGAAGTGATGCAGAGGAAGCCGGGTAGATGTGAGTTGACTGTAAATGTGATTTTTAACTTTCAGGTTCAATATCCCAAGTGAGGCATTTACTGCCACAGTGCTTCAGACCAAGCCATCTAACCTGAAGTGCATCTATAAACCTGCAGACGTATAAATGCATCGTGTGTGAAGGGTGTAAAGGGTGAGTGTGTCTGCAAGGCTAATACAGAGTCATATACTGTATGTTTGAATTCCCTCTGTTCCGCAATGGGCATCTGCTCAAGGGAGGGAAACAGTCTTGTATAACTTGTAAAAATGCATTCCCATCTTAAAGAGAAGAAATGGTCTGACATTACTGTGATTATTTATATTTTCAGCTTACTTTTTTTCCCTCTACTGCTGGCCGTCATCTCACAGACTGACGCTCCATCTACCAAGTTTTATTGCATTATTTATTGCTTACCAGATATGCTTTTTTTCACAGGGAATCTAGCACATCTCATATTTTACATATCAGCTGTAGAGTCAGGGGAGAACTAAGAGAGCGTTGCTTTGCGACAGACTCAAATAATGAACTGAAAGACACTGCTCTTGTTAACTTTAATTCTAATTCTAGTCTGCCTGTCCATCCATCCATCCATCCATCCATCTATCCATCTTAGAAGTGTAAAAATTCCGTAATCTCTTTCAGAATGAGTGTATGGCAACACACTGTTACATAATATCTGCACAGTATCTATGAGGGAAAGGAGTTGTGAGGTTGGTGTACACTTTAAACAAATCACTCAATAGTGTTCCATATCGCTTAATTTATGTCTATGTAAAACTGATGTTACACACCAAAAGCAATGGAATTACAATTATCATTAGACAGACACATTAAAAAAGTTAGTCACTGATGAGTGACTAGTGTAGAGAGGCCTCAGTTGTGTTTAAGCTATGTTTCCAGGACACACATACTTTTTCACCCTGTGACTGGACCACCCCCCCCCCCAAAAAAAATTTTTTTATACACAACTTCTTTGAGAAAACAGTGCCTTCAAGTTATCTTCATGTCTTCAGAAGCTGAAGTTTCTTAAATTGAATTACCTTAACGACAGGTACTTCCATTAACCATTTAAACTGTATTTTTCAGATCTCAAATAATTTCTTAAACATCCATCCATCCATTATCTAACCCACATACTACAGTCAATCTAGAGTCTCTTTCTAATATGTTGGTGGATATGTGGACTATGCAATTTGGAGCCAATCATAGCTTCTTCAAAAAGACACGATACCCACAAATTAAAAATGATCCTACATACTTTGGCACACAAAAATACGTTTTTAGACCATCAGTCGCATTTGAAAAAAGTTAAAATAGTCAGAAATTTCTCCCATGAAACAAATCTGGAAGCTGTGATTCAGCTCCAAAACAAGTGTGTGGTTATGAGTGTGTGTGTGTGTGTGTGTGTGTGTGTGTGTGTGTGTGTGTGTGTGTGTGTGAAAGCGTATGAGTGTGTGTCTGTGTGTGTGCTGAGAGTAAAGAAGCCAGCACAGACCCAGGCCACATCATGTTGTACTGGCCCAGATAAACAGATGGACTGACCTCTGTCCCAGTGTGACGGAATCCCTTCTCCTCGAGGACACAGCCAGACAGCAGAACAGCAGTGGCGCTGATCACTGGCAGAATAAGACCTTCTGCTACAGTGCTCGAGCCTCTCTCTCTTTTCAGCTGTAGGAATTGTGTTTTCCTTTCTTCTTTTTTTATATCCATTGTGTGAAAGAATTACAGAGAGGGGATGTGTAAGTACTCTTTAAACACCTTCCCCCTTTCATCAATGTCCAGCCCGAACCCTAACCTTAACCCTTAACCACGTTTCCTTTCATCAATGTCCAGCCCAAACCCTAACCTTAACCCTTAACCACCTTCCATCAATGTTCAGGGACCTGCAGGGTCACCTCCCCTCACAACCTCCCCCAAAACAGCCTCTGTTAAAGTTTCATTAACTCAGAAAAATGGAGGTGACCTTTTCTGCCACCTGCCACTGCTCACATTGTCCCCTCCTCTGCTTGAATTTTCATTCCAGACGATTTATGCATTGTTTCTGAGTGTCACAATTAAAATATAGGCTACAGTTTAAAAGTTAGGATGGTCATGCGCTTCTGCACTGCTCAGCCTGCTCTTATCAGGTGTAGTCTAATTACAAGTTAGCTTTTTTGAAGCTATTGCTCTTCCTGTTTATTGTTATTAAAGAGTTAGTTCAGAATTTTGGACATAATATCTCATTTACGACTTAACTGTGATCTTATCATTCGATGGAGACCATTTTCAGCTGATTCCATGCTGTCCTTCATATGCACGTCCAGCTGTTGCTAATGCTAGCGCAACCTAATGGTATCAACGGTAGCATCCACTACCAAATGCACTTAAACACACTCCAGAGGAGGGCTGCGTAATTAATTGTATATTAATCGGCAATAGAATTTTGGACGCTGCAATATTATAATCGCGAAAGGTCACGATTACTGAATCCCATTTAGCATTCTGGGGATCTAACTGATTCGGCACAAAAAAAAATAAAATAAAAAACAATTTGCATATGCAGATTGAGTAACTCTTTTTTCCAAAACCTAGACTGCACTGCACTCTCAGAAGAAAGGGTTCCAAAAGGCAATATAGGAACCCTATCAAGTGCAAGTTCAATCTGGGAGCTTTCACAAATTTCACACCTACCATACAGGGTTTCTTACAGAACAAAAAATAATTCCCCTACAAGCCAAAAAACCCTTTTTCTGAGAGTTGGTCTCAGCCCTGTAAGGTCTCCCTGCAGGCAGATATCAAACAACATTTGTAGTCACCAGTGACATCATCTCCTGATTTTATACCCAAGGTGAAGCAGCACTGACACCATCTCCTGCTTGTCAAGACACTGACTTAATATGCTTAATATGATTTCTTATAATAACAAAAAAAATAAAATAATAAAATGTCATGGGTTGTGGCTTTCTTCCCTCGTTTGCTATCGGATTTTTTCCCGCGTTCCATCTCGGGGCTTTGCTCTTCCCCGCTAATTATTATTTTAACCTGTTTCCCTACCTGTTAGGTATTTAACCCTCTCGCTTCCGCTTCCGGATGCTTCGTTATCATTTTGTGCCTTTATGAAGTCAGGGTTAGTCATTTCTGGTCTCTCTGCAGTTTAAGAAAAATATAATTTTCTTTGATTTCTGGCCTTGAAGCCAAGGGAATTTGTTTTTCTGTTCCCTTTTTTCTTTTCCTCTCTACGCTTCCACTTTCTCGTTTCTGAGGGTGTGAGTTTTATTTTTATTTTGTTTATTTCACCTATTATCGGGCGTTAACATCCCGAGGGTGCCTTGGTTTTCCTTTTCTCCTCTCGCTACTTTCTTTAGTGGTGGCTATTCTGAGTCTCTACTCTGCCCGTTTTTACGAGGCTAGCCCGTTTTATAGGGGTGTGTTATTGTTTGGCTACGGCCAGAAATTTTATATTCCTTTTTTTTTGTCGTGTTTGGTTCATCGTTATTCTGCACAAACCCTTACATATAAATGTTATTATACTGCAAGCATGCAACACTGATCTACAGGTATAGCTCTATTAAGTAGTATTAAGTAGTATTGATTGGCTTCCTTAAATATTATTACTGTTTTATTTTACTGCTGAAATGTGTTTTCAGATAAATTGACTATTACCAGAAGATCTGCTCATGTAATATGGATTTTGTACTCATTTCAGATATTAATAAAATACCGTTTCTACACAATTGAACCATAAAGCTTACTGTTCCTAAGACTTAGCTGGCCCCTGTAGATGTGAACAGATTTGTATGTGGCAATTGGGGATTCTGCCAGGCAATTTTCAACCAAAATCAGCTTTTGGCTTGTGTTCAGTGATCTGAATGATTATTTGCATTACGGAGATTTAAAACGAACACTACACAGCAAACTATTCACTTTTCACTCTAATAGAGTAGATATTCTCCCATTTTGACTCTATTACAGTTGATCTAACACTTCTAGAGTCAATTTATTGTAATTTTGCAGTGTTTATGCACCTTGATGGCAAGTAGATTACACATAAATGTAGAACCAAAAAAAAAACTCACACCTTTATTTCACATCTAAGGGATCAAAAGGTGGCAGGCTGTCATTTAGATGTCATATGGGAAATGTTCTGAAATATTCTGTGGTACAGAAAATTCCCACTCTATATATGACTCCCTATATGATCTTGCCATCGTGTTTTTTTTCAGCAGTTTCAAGGATACATATAGTTAAGAAGATAGCTTCTCTCCCATGGTGAAACATCACAAAGAATTATTGATGCAATCTGTTGCATTGGAGCAGTGCTCAGAGTGCTCAGAACTCCAGGACATAGTGCTGCACTGGGGAATGGGGGAGATCAGCAGGGAGCAGCTTTCTATGACTATTGAAATACATCCATTGTGTACAATGATGAGACAAAACCAGCAATTGTCATGCAACTCTGATGCAAAGTACACACACACACACACATAGTCACACATGCATATGCTCACACACACACACACACACACACACACACACACACATATACTCACACACACACAAACATGGCCTATGCACACTCCCACACACACGCACACACACGCTCTCACACACACATGGATACGCTCTTTTTCTCACACACACACACACACACACACACACACACACACACACACACACACACACACACAAACATGCCTATGCTCATACCTACACACACACACACACACACACACACACATGCATACTGAAATATGCACATGCTCACACACATGCATATGCTCTCTCTCTCTCTCTCTCTCTCTCTCATCTCTCATTGTGAGAACATATGGTTTGTGGGTTATTGTTTTCTTTTCCGTTCTCGTCCCGGTTTCCCGATTGAGAATCAATCTGATTTTTTCCACGTTCCATTCCGGGGTTTTGCTTCCCCTTACTCATTATTTTTTTCATCTGTGCTTCTACCTGCGGGGTATTTAATTAAGTTTCTCACTTTCGCTTCCCCGGTGCTTTTTTGTCATTCAACATTACATTGAGCCAGGTATATCCAGGTACTAGCGACCTTGTGATATTAAAATGTTCACGAGGGACGCTATTAGCGTTATTCTCAGGCATAGGTTTTTTCCTCCTGCTAGTGTTTCTGCGTTATTTATTTTTCTTTGCTGTTCTCTCTGAGACAGTTTTTTTTTTGTGGTTTCGTTTTTGTTTTACCTTTTCTGATCGTCTTAGCTTACGTGCCAAGGTGTTTTTTTTCTTTTCTAAGTTTCCCGTTTTGGCTCCAGTATTGAGCTCGGGAGACTTAGTTTGTTTTTATGACTCGTATATTCGAGTTCACCCTATTTTCGTGGGTTAATTTGTTTTTGGCTGTTTAGCTACAAGGAATTGTTTTCCTGTCTTTTCTTTCTTGGGATTTATAGTTTATACTCCCTTATTAGTCCTCACTTGTGTGAGTGACTTGTTCTGATCCCCCTACCTTCACGTTTGATTAGCCGCCACTGAAAACCATCACAGCCTCCTCTTGTAGAGGTTTAAACTTTCAAGTAGTTTTTTTGAAAATAAACATTTTCATCCATTTGTTTTAATTTATTTAAATGCAAAGAAAGCAGAACCAAGTCGACCAATACGCGCTCCTTCAAAAAAAAAAAATTTTTTTTTTAAATGCGTGTGCTCCTTCTCGGACCGTTGCAAGGCTGCTCATTGCTGAATTTCTTGTAGCTGAAAAGAGTGCAGACATGGACCATCATTTGTTGCAGTGCAGAGAAATATTGAATTGTATATGGTTGAAGCCATTCACCATCCATGGCCTTATTTAGGCAAACTGTTTGAATTCTTGGTACAAAAAACTATTCCTACTATCTCCTGTGCCTGTGAAAACAGCATGAGATCTTATTGTTCAAGAATTCGTCTTCTAAATCTTAAAACAAGTCAAGGTAATGTATTAACTAACACGAGGTGCGCTAGCTCGCTACACAATGGATGTTTATTTTTTCTAGCCAGATAACGTAGATCAGTGGTTCTCAAACTCGGTCATCAGGGATCATTGTGTATGCTGGTTTTCGTTCCAACCACAATTGCAATCCCGAAATTCTAACAAGCTGTTTTTTTTTCTTAATTAGGTAATGGTTAATGCTTAGAGGGATTATTTACCCTCTTAAAACACATTATGTCAGAAATATCTATGCATGCCATGAAGAATATAAATCCCATGTTCCTACTGTGCTTATTGGGCTATATTGCAAATAGGTAACTTGTTTTTGTAAACTGATCAAATGAAAGACTTGGGTGAATCAATTGGCTCCTAGTTGAACATGTGTGTTTTTAAGTTCCCTCATAATTTTTTCCTTAAATGTATTAACACTGAAGTTTTCTTTGTCTTTTTTTCATTATTTATTAAATGGTTAGTTTTAGTGGCCATATATCCACAATTTCACCAATTAGGACCCTATTGATTCACCTCAGTTTTTAATTTGATCAGTTAAAAAAAAATGTTTTTTTTGCCCCTTTTTTTGTAATTATGTGCAAAGAATATTGGACTTTTATTATTCATGACATGCATAGCTATTGCTAGAATAATGTGTCTTAAGAGGGTAAATAATCCAACTTTTACCTATTTGTGTATGTGGGTATTTGTACTTTTACTTAAGTAAGGGATCTGTGTACTTCTTCCACCTCTGATTAGTTGTATAATAGAACAGTGCTGATCTGTCAAATTTGTAATTGCCTTAAAAGCTCAACAAATTAGCATTCAGAAATATAGAATTAGACAAAAGTACCAAACTATTTGATTATACAAGCATGTCCTAATGGAGAATATATCAGTTAACAAATATATATAATAATAATAATAATCATAATAATGTCTTAACATTGGCAGTGCAGTCATGAAAACCAGTGGCAAATTATTCTCTCAGATTATTTTATGTGCTTTAGAAGATAACATTTTGGATTTTGTGTCCTTATATGCTCTCTCAATCAGCTGAATAGTTTCTCTGCTTAAAATGTACCCTCCTTTCATTAGATGTCATTAGATTTACTTTGAAAATCATCAAAGGTTGAATAGTTTTGCCTCAGTAGCAAAAAAAGTGGAATATTTTTTTTTATGTGGTGTGAATGGTTACTATTGGCATGTAAAATAGGGTTGTGTTGTTCGCGATATATAGAAGTCTGAACATGTCAATTTTTTAGTATTGGTGATTGCTAGATCTAGAAAGTATTTTAGGAAAGATGTACCTGAATTCATATATTCCACAAATTAATTAGGTTAATCTACAGAATTTGATATATATAATATTATGTAATCAATATATTGTTTACATAATTTTTATTTTGGATTGAAAAAAAGGTTAAAAATATAATTGTATTCCCAGCATCCCAGAACTAAATTAGTATGGTTTGGTATGACTGCAGTGCCCATTGCTGTTCTTCTAATGTGAAGATATCATACTTAAAATATGTTATGGATTTCCAATAGAAATTAATTAAGGGGGTTGCTTCTTTGATTGCTGAGAGTCAAACAATTCTGCAGTAGCTTCAATACTTTTTTTATGTAGAATAGGGGTGTATAGACTTTCCACATCAAGTGACACCAGTAAAGTACTAGGGCGGAGAGTGCAATTGGACTGACAATTCAGCACATTATTTGTGCCTCTTAGAAACAAAGGCAATTTAAAAACAAAAATCTTTTAGAAACAAGTTTAAGAATTTGGAAAAGGGTTCAGTGACAGAGCCTACTGCCAATACTATAGGTCTGATAGGAAGTTCAGGTGGGTTTTTATGTATTTTCAGGAGACAGACAACGGCAGTGTTAGGGAACCAAATGGAAACAAGACACATATAACATAATACTTTTAGGTCAGCCATTCAGTCAGTTGATAATGTCACCTATCTGTCCAGATTCTAGCAGATAAAAAATAAACATTGCTGAAGCATTCTGCCATTTTAGCTTGGTAATAGTTTGAATCTGAAACAACAATTGTGCCACTCATCAAGTTTGATTATAAATGTTGTTATTATGTTTCAATCAATTTAATTCCATTCTCCAGCGCTTGAATTACAATATTTTGGGCGTTCATTGCATCATGGTTTCTAATTTTTTTCCACAAGCAAATTATGAATATGGTGTGTATTTTCATTTTTCTGGACAGGCAAGGGTTTGTTTGGCTATGAAAGCAGGGATAGTATATTTGGTATGTAATCTATTGAAAGGAGGGAAAATATGTTTCTGATTTGTCTCATGAATTTGAATGTATTTATTTTCAGTTTAAATGCATTGGGGAAGATAAGCTTTTTGCTCAACTGTGATGACTTCTGAGAGCTGAGAGAGAAATTTCAAGACACTCACTGAATCTCATATCAGTTTTTTCTTCTTATCAATGTTCTCATGCATTCCCTTTCTAAATTGTAATTTGATTGTAAACTTTTAGCAACTAGTGTTTATATTTGTATGCATGTGTGTGTGTGTGTGTGTGTGTGTGTGTGTGTGTGCCTCTGTATGTATGCATCAAGTACCAAATAAATCAGTTAGGTCCTAACACTGTATTGTAACAGCTTACACTCATAATGTACAATACTTGTCCTCACTATACATGCCATGCGAAGCAATATTCACTGGAACTATCAAATTTTCATATATGCCATTGCTGCCATTCTCATGTAAGATACGTAATGTCTTAAGTCATATATATTGCTGAATTTGAGAAAGGTTAAAAGGATAGTTCTCTCACCTTCATAAAACAATAAAACGTGTGCTGAGTTCCTAAATTTCAAGAACAGTTCTCAGCTCCCCCTGCATCATAATCGATTCTGAGGAAGGAGAAAAAAGCAATATAAAATGACATTAGAAATGGATCAAAAGCAATAAGGCCCTGTATGAACGTTTTCTGTAACCTGGTGTTCATAACTTTTTATGACTGCATGGCTACATCAAAGTCATGTCAAGTTATTTTCTTGTAATCATTCTAACTCTACAATTTTACTCAACTACTTTAATAAAATGAGTAGTGTGAAAACCTCATGAAGGTTTTTAAAAAAAAGAATAAAAATAAGTCAAGTTCTTCTCAACAATCATGGCAGTATACTCTGCTTATATTTTACCACTGGGTTGTGCATCCAGCAACATATATGTGATCGCCACATATAATTAAAATGAATAATAATAACAGACAAAGTGACGTGAATGGAAAAGTAAATTTCACATTGTGAACAGACACTTTAAGACAGAACAGACACTCATTTAAGTGCCACTCTCAAGGTTCAAGATCGTGCTAAAGCTCTGTAGTCTGATTGAATCAGGCCCTGAATCACAAATCTTTACTCATTTATGACGTTGAACTCCATCACCAAATGTCATACTCATTTGGACCAAAAAGGGACAGTACTTTTCCAAGAGGAGTTTTTGCCAGAAAGGCAATGATGAGTTCATCTTGGTCAGGGCATACAACCAGAGAATGTTATCTGGAAAATTACAGTTATATGTAAAAGTTTTTTATTTTTTTTATTTTTCTTTGTACAACTGGGTAACACTACATTAAGTTGCACCTATACCTATGTAGTTAAATTGTAACTAATTGTGTAACAAGAGGTTATTACTGAGTATCTCTAATGTAGGTAACATGGATCAACAGTTATTCTTAATTACACATGTGAAACAATGCCAGCCCTGTTGCATGTTAGTTATCATTATGTAAATACACACATGCAGTTACATTATGGAACAACAAGTAGGATTTGCTTTCCCTCATTATTTTTTTCACCTGTGCGTCTACCTGTGGGGTATTTAAGTTCTTCACTTCCACTTCCCTGGTGGTTCTTTGTCATTCGACATTGCATTGAGCCAGGTATAGCCAGGTACTAGCGACCTCGTGATATTAAACGCTGTTTATGTTCACAAGGGACTTGCTATAAGCTTTATTCCAGGTACAGGTGTATTCCTCTTGTTAGCGTTCTGGGCTATTTATTTAGTTCTTTGCTGATCTCTCTGAGACAGTTTTTTTGTTTTGTTTCGTATTGGTTTTACATCTTTTCGGCTACCTGAACTTGTGTGCCGAAGGTGTTCTTTTTTTTGCTAAGTTTCCCGTTTTGGCTCCAGTATTGAGCTCGGGAAATTTTGTTTTAGTTTTCCTCTTTATTCAAGTTCGCCCTATTTTAATGGGTTGATTTTTGTTTGGCTGTTTAGCCACAAGGAAGTAGTTTTTTTTTTTTGTGCATTTTTAGCAAACTATAGTGTTGGCAAGTCAGTTAGGACATCTAATTTGTTCATGACACAAGTAATTTTTCCAACAATTGTTTACAGACAGATTATTTCACTTTTAATTAATTATATCACAATTCCAGTGGGTCAGAAGTTTACATACATTAAGTTGACTGTGCCTTTAAATTTTTAATATTTGGTTGCATATTCTTTGGCTTTGCATGCCATGACTTCCTGATGTCTGTGACCCAACAACATCAAAAGACTCTTGATATTTAATTTGCTGGTACTCTTACAAGCGATACTATAACGTCTCTGCATTTGAATGGATCTCTATGGGAATTGGGGGGTGGGACTAGATTTAGCTGTAAATTATGCTGGAACCGTATGGAACACATAGTTGGCTAAATGGCTGTAAATGTTTCTAAATGTTTCTCTTGACAAATTTTCCTACTGAACTCGGAAAAATAAGCCAGGAGAAAGAACCCTTAAAGTGATCCATTATTCCAAATTACTATTCCCGTGTAATTTACAGTTTAAATCTAGTCCCTCCCCCCAATTCCCATAGAGATCCCATAGAGTTCATAAGGTAAAACATTAAATATATATTTTTTGTACTGTTTTCAATTAAATATATGCAAAAGATAATTTACAAATCACTGCTTTTATGTGCATTTTACATACCCAACTTTTTTGGAATTGGGGTTTGTAAATAACCTGCTGCTTCTATCATGTGTTTGAAGGTCTGCATCAGGGCTCTCAAGAAATAAAAAAAACGGACAGATTGGGACTGGACGTAGATTTGTTGTGATTGATGAGTCCAAGTTTTCTCACAAAAAAAAAGGTAAATGTCTGTTTATGACCTGAATTAATGAGTGGAGAAACATAATGAATGCAGAATGCATTTTTCTGGCATGGTTTGGGTCCACTTGTCCCCTTAGAGGGAAGAGTCACTGCAAATCAATACAAAGTTATTCTGAGTGATCACCTTCATCCTATGAGGAAACATGTATATCCTAATGGGAATGGTCTCTTCCAGGATGACAATGCCCCCATCCACAGGGGTCACTGAATGGTATGGAAGTATGAAATATGATGTAACGTATGAGTATTCAAATTATGTGAATCATATGCTATGGCCTTCGCATTCACCAGATCTCTACCCAATTGAACACCTATGGGAGATTTTAGACCAACGTGTTAGACAGCACTCTCCACCACCATCACCAAATTAGGGAATATCTTTTGGAAGAATGGTGTTCCATCCCTCCAGTAGAGTTCTAGAGACTTGTAGAATCTATGCCAAGGCACATTGTATATGTTCTGGTGGCTCATGGTGGCCCAACATCTTACTAAGACACTTTGTGTTGTTTTTTTCTTTAATTTGTCACCCGTGTGTATATCTGTGCATTAGTGCATTTTCATCTTTCTCCAACATTAACCATGAACAGTGAGGTCTTGGTGAAACAAGATATAAAATAACTGTCACATGAACTACATTTTATATAACTAAAGAAAAAGAATAGCTAATTATGTAAACACAGATTGCATTTTATATTTTTTCACTTTCACCTCCAGTACAACCGTGGACGATGTGGGCCAACATGAAGTAGAAAGGGCTGGGTGTTTGGAATGCTGGAGGTTAAAAATGACAGGCGGCAACCAGTTCTAAAACTGGTAAAGAACAGATCCCGGTCAACTTTAATCCCCATCATACAAAGACATGTGAGAAGAGGATCCACAATACTTACTGACTGCTGGAGAGCTTATGTAAGAGCTTTGAATGGGTTGGGCTACAGTCACTTCACAGTTAACCAAAGTTTTGTGAATTCAGACTCTGGATGCCACACTCAACACATTGATAGAGCATGGCAGACCATTAAGGGGCAAATCTGAAGACAAAGGGGCAATAGAAGCCAGTCATTTGCAGTTTAGTGAGTGGAATTACTGGCTGGGAAAGAGGCACAGAAAAGGAGTGCTTGGGCAGCTGTTTGAAGACATACAATCAGCACATAAGCTGACTAGATGAGGGTGTCTTTACACAAGACCTTCCAGCACAACTTCAGTTGGCAGTTTGTCCACTAAAATGGCAATTAATAAAGCCATCGATGTGGACTGAAACAACACTGGCTGTAACTGCCCCATTAGCTGAGATAGGAATTGCTGCCCGAGATTTAGATTTTCCTCGCCTGCACCCAAACAAAATACACTTAGAATAAGAGATGTGATGGATGCATTCAGTTGGATAGTTGACAATTGACTGGGAGGAGCTTATTTTAAAAAAAATCTTTTTACATTTTCAGTTTTTGAAAGAAATGTAACTGCATTGGGGCTATTGCAAAACTAATTAATTTCTCAACAGTTCTTAATGTGGAAGAAACCACAGAATGAAAGACTTTGTTTTTAATGGCTAAATAAAAAGGCTGTTTCAACATTGTATGTGTGTGTCTTCAAATGCACGTTACTTATGGACAGCATCTGGTTTGATGGTCAAATTAAGTTATGCACTCATTGATTGGATTTCACCTTTAAATTTAAATTTCACAATGAGTTGATGTAAAAAATGTACATACATGCAAGTTACATAGTAAATAAATTGTCACAAAAAAAACATACAGAAGGTGTTACACTTAACATTGTTGTCTATACATTTGTACTTACATGCCGGTTACACTTCAGTTTGTGGTATTTGCCATTGTTACATGGTAAAATAATGTTAATTACATGTAAAGTTGTTTCACTTGACATTAAGTTGCTTTCTCTTGGATACTTACATGCTAGTTGCATAGTAAGTAAACTGTAATAAAAAAAGCACACCTGGAGGTTCACGATACATACAATTTTCACACCTTTGCGCTTATGTGCTAGTTACATAGTAAATCAATTGTAACAGAGAATGCATACCCAGAGTATTCTACGTATTGCTGCCCACACCTCTGTACATACATGCTGGTGACTTTCTAAGAAAGTTGCAACTAACAAGGTATACTAAGGGTGTTTCATTTTGCATAAAGTTGCACCAGCATAGTTACATAATAAATAATAGATAGCTATTGAAAAGTTTGTTCAATTGCATGCCAGTTCTGGTGTCGTTGTCATAGAAATTATCTTAATTTTTGTTGTAACCATATTTGGCTAAGAATGGTATTTCCAGGATAACAACAATAACAATCATCATCATTGTATCTTCATCATCATCATCATAATATTCATAATATGTATTGAGGCAGGTGAGTTGTGTCTATGGTTTACCATCTCATGAAAAGGAGGGTGTCTCCCTATTTTTACAAGAACTTTGTTTTCCCAAGAGATCTCCCATCCAAGTACTAACCAGGCCCAGCCATGCTTAGCTTCAACCATCAGGCATGAGAAAATCCATTGGGTGATATGGCTGCTAACATCATAATTAACATAACTTTTTTATCATAGTTACATTAGAAATAATTCGTAGCTCTCGACAACTTAGTTATTTGCAAAGAGAGGTGTAGTTTCTGTCGCAAGTTGATATTTACCAAAGTACCCCAATGAAATATACCTATGCAGTATGTAACAATAAACCATTTTTTGGTTCAGTTATTAGTGTGGAAATAAATGGGGGCAT
Source organism: Ilyophis sp. 1 JC-2022 (assembly GCA_022702515.1). Classification (NCBI taxonomy): domain Eukaryota; kingdom Metazoa; phylum Chordata; class Actinopteri; order Anguilliformes; family Synaphobranchidae; genus Ilyophis; species Ilyophis sp. 1 JC-2022. The sequence goes on from CM040396.1 coordinate 75,344,957, forward strand.
GCTAAAAATGTAATTACACAGCATGGTAGTTACCAATGTCACAAGGAGGCTGAAAATCCTACTTGTTGTTACATTATGTAACTACATGTGTGTATTTACATAATGATAACTAACATGTAACAGGGCTGGCCTTGTTTCACATGTGTAATTAAGAATACCGCTAACTGTTGATCCATGTTACCTACGTTGGAGTTACTCAGTAATAACCTCTTATTACACAATTAGTTACAATTTAACTACATAGGTATAGGTACAACTTAATGTAAAGTGTTACCTATAACTGCAATGGTATATAGCAATGGTATAAGGTATTTATAATGTGTTATAAAGTTATAATAACACATGTAATAACTTTATGGCAGAATATTTCAGCTTGTGACCAATACATAATGTCAAAAAGTATGCAGTGATAATATAAATCGGTTTTCTAGTATAGATTATACTCTAGTATCTAGTATAAACAGTATATATTATGATAACATTATGACATTTAGCAGGAGCAGGATTTATCTAAACTAGAGACATCCCATAGAGGTCTTTGGTTTAGTCATTGAAAGGAGTGGTAATTAAAAAGTAAAGCATCTTAACAAGTGAGGTGATGAAAAAAAGTTAAATTCTAAGTAAGCTTTATCGGGTTGATTAAAAATGTGTTGTTTTTTTTAAACATGTGACGGTGAGAGGTCTGGCAAAGTCTGTAGGGCAGCCAACTCTCCAGCCAATTGAGAGTCCCCCTGCGTTCGACCCCCCACCATGGCACCTTCTGGGCTATGATTCGTCTCTATCTATTAGCGTCTCTGCTTCCTACCTGTGAATAAGCTAAAACATGCAAAAGGAGGGTTTTAATAAAAAGACAGATACATTGAATTGACTTAGGTACATCTCAGCCCCACCTTTATATAACAGTTAAGTACTGTCAGTACTGTCTGAAGTCTAGTTCACATGAATGTAATTGGCATTTAAATGTACAGAATTTTGCAAACATTTTGGACTGAACTATGCATCTGTATTAGCCTGCCGGTCATTGCTGAAATTATTGGTCTGGGTTACTAAACTCAGAGGCTTGGTCATGCCTGATTGAAGGACATTACTGGTCAATGCCTTTGTGGTAGAAACCAGGAGAAACCCCAAAAAAAGCATTAAATAGTCATACCTTGGCAGTGATAAGCAAGGGTGTGAGTTTGTGCTAGTTCCTTCCCAAGTAGCATTATGGGTAAAACCAGGCCAGGGACTGTGTCACACAAATGCGTTGAGTCAAAAGGTCAAAAAGGCTGTCGCGAGGCTGGTACCTCGCAGTGGGTCGTTCCGGAAACAAAGTCGGAGAGGAGAGGTTTAAGGAGGCAAACTGCGGGCTCATTAGACAGGTGCGACCTTGCAGCAGCAGGCCACCAGTGAGTCACACAGCAAGAAACGCTGCGGGTCTTCCCCTGCCATAATTTATACGCTCCCTCCACCTCTGACATTATCACAACATGGCGTATGCGTATTTTGAGAGCTGCTCTGATTATTACATAACGCAACATGGCAGAGGCACATCTGAACAACTATGAATACTGTAAAAAATAAAAGGAATCCTAACAACTATTGTTTGGATACTTGTTTGACATACACTAAGTCACTTGGTCCAGTTATCTCTGATCACAGACTGTCATGTCATTGCTACACTGATGACACTCCGCTCTATTTCTCATTTTCTCCCTCCGACACCCGAGTTCAGGCGAGAATCTCGGCACGTCTGGCTGACACTTCAGCCTGGATGTCCTCCCACATCCTGAAGCTCAACATGCGGAAAGCCGAGAGCTCCTGTTCACCGGACAAAGGCTTCCCCTTTGATGAGTGTTGATGGCTCCACAATGTTTCCCTCCCCCAAAAGGTGCAGGAACAAGTTTCACAAATGTAACCTTACAGTACAATAATGTTCTATTGGGGTGCTAATAAAGACTATTTACAAGCAAAAAAGGTAGAAATGAATGATGTATTTCTGGCTCAGGGTACAATTTATATGGCACCACCCCAGTGCAAAGTTGTTGTTTTTTCTGAGAGAGCAGGTTCTCCCTTTACAACAGCAGGGAAACCCACCCCTTCTTCCCCTAAAAGGCTACAAACCTACTTGTACAAGCCCTTGTAATCTCTTGTCTGGACTAGTGTATGGCCTTGCTGGCTGGCCTACTGGCCTGTGCCATCAGGTCACTGCAACCAGTCCAGAATGCATCAGCCTGGGTGACAAGATACCAGCTTTTTCTACTTTTGACTCGACACATTCATGTGATAAATGCTTTGAGTTCTGGAGTCTCAGGTCTGGTTTGATTCATATTGCAATTATGTGTCATAATGCAATAATTTATTAGAATGGTTAGAGAACTGAGTTTGTAAACTAACCCAGATAGGGCAGCGCCATTCTACTCTTGAGCAACATACTTGATCCTGAATTGCTTCAGTATATATCCAGCTGTAAAAATTGATTATATGTAAAACATTTTCAAAAAAAAAAATTATTAAAAAGTCACTGTAGATAAGCGCATCTGCTCAATGTCTGTAATGTTCGCCTGGACTTGCCTAAACCTGCCTAAATTCACACATGCCACCCCACTTTAGAACTCCCTTCACTGGCTTCCAGTGGCTGGCCACTTTCAATTAAAATCTCTCACATGGGAGCACCAAGCTATGAATAGTACCGTCCCTTCCTATCTTCAGACAATGGTCACACCACAGACTCCAACCAGACCTCTCTGTTCAGCAACCTCTCTGTTCAGCAAGCTCGCTGTCCTGTCTCGTGGGGCTCCTGGCAGCCACTCCTCATGGCCCCGGCTCTTCTCTGCCCTCATCCCTCAATGGCGGAATGACCTTTCCAAATCATTCAGGAAGCCAGGTTCACTGGCGGCAAATATGTAAAAGCTCATCTTTTCAGACCACTCCTCAATATTCCATATTCATAGAAATTCCTTTATCTTCCTTTATCCTGTAGGACTTGCACCTTGATGGGCAGTGGCGCTTACATTCATGGAATTTTGCACATTTACATTACATTACATTATAGTCATTTAGCAGACGCTCTTATCCAGAGAGACGTACATAGTGCATTTCTGAACTAGGAACAAGTGCACATCTTTGGCTTAAATATAATAAATATAAATTGTACATACTAGTGGGGAAACGGTCACAAACATTTCCAAGAGATTAAACTGTGGCCACCTTATAAAGAAAACACATTACAGTATATATATAACATATATATAACTAATTATAGTATATCACAAAACAAAAATAATAATGGGTAGAGATTTTATTTAAATTTCAAAGGTCAAAACTAGCAGGCAGGCAACGAAATGTAATTAATTTTGGGTGGAAAAAACAAACAGTTCTTCATATGGGAAAGTTGCTAAAGGCACACATGTCGATTTTAACATCACAACTCATAATTCAACTCACATGAAGATTTTTATCAGAGAGCTTCCTGGAAACTTCAGAGAAACCCTCTGTGCCCTATATATCCCTCTTTCTTTGATTTAAGAAGCAAGCAACACTGTTGTGAACAGGGACTTCACAATAAAAGCTTGGGAAGGCGAGGTTAACGCCAACATTCAGAGCTACAACAAAACAGGATTACCCAAATATATGGAATGGGGATTATTCTTTGAATACTACTCAGAGAGTGTGCAGTGATTGCAGTTGCAAATAAAACATAATTTAAAATTACAAAACAAAAATGCCACTGGGGTGAGTGTTTCTTTGTAACTGGGTCATGCTGTTAATTTTCTAAAATGTTATTTGATTGCCGTGCTGCAACATGGTATATCAACGTACAAAGTGTGTTTCCTGTGTTTTCTGAGCACAGACAATTCAAATAAGATGGAAAATTCTAACTAAGATGGAATTGAACTCACCAGACTAGATTCACTGTAGATTTCAATGACATGTTTTTTTTACAACAGAAAGCCTGACCTTGCCCTACAGTGTAAACACATGCTTAGAGCAACATCAAAACCTAATTTATCTGAGCTCTCTCTAATACATAGAGACAATACTTGCATACAATTTAATGTCAAGAAGAAGCCAAACACTAGATTTCATCAGCTTGAGGTAGTAGACAGCTGTTCTTGCATATGTTAGGTGTGTGGGATGGCTGCAGTGAAGAAATGACCATCCTTACTGAAAAGCTTCTCCTCCTTCTCAACCCAGATAAACCACATCCAACTCAGTCAGTATACACTAGTGTACAATGCATTTTACATCACAGCTGCAGTTGCCTACAGCAGTTAAAAATCCCATCATTATTTATCAGGCTCAACCAAAAGTACTGCACACAAGCAACATAATGACTCCTTGTTTATAACTAGAATGCTGTCATAAAACCTGGCGACTCATTTTTGTCTCTTGCTTTTCATATGAAGAACCATGTATTCGACTATTCTGGAGCCTATATACTACAAACAATGTTCAACAAAAATAAAAAAATATATATTTTTGAAGATATTTTTACTGCAAGATTTTTTTGTCATGCAAGACACTTATTATTAGTATTATGTAAACTAATTTGACTGCAACCATGGCAACCTTTCCCCAATGGTTCCCTACATTGGCCCAACAGATCATTGCTATCTGGGTATTTTCTGAACCCCCCCTGAAAATTATTTTTAGCAATGCCACTGTTCCAAAGCAATGCTACTCGCATTTTCCTACTTTCATTCATTTGGAATGTATTGGAATTTTGTCAGAAGTTCATGAAACCTGACCCTTTGTTTCTTCCAAATGTTTACCTATGTATCAATATACTTTGTTGATGTTTCTTACTTGTACCAACTTTATATGGCTTGGTGTTTTTACCAAGCTAAAAAGGATCTCAGTACAGAGTATAACATCTCTGCATAGACTAGAGCATCTCAGCATAGAGTAGAATATCTGTGCATAGAGTAGAATATCAGCATAGAGGAAAAAGTCTCAGCACAGAGTAGAATATATCAGCACAGGGAAGCACGGCATGGCTCGGAGTAACATATCTGTGAGCAATACTTTTAACCTGGCAACACAATCGGATCAGCCAGTGTATCTTTGATGTCAGCTGGTCACCAGTACTTGAAACCAAACTGAATTCCTTTCTGCCCAAGAGCATTAAAACATGAGATAAAACATCACAATTTCCAAAATTTTGATATACAATTTTACTTTTCATTCATTATTTATAAAAATTTAATTCAGTTGTATTTATTTCATACAACTATTCAGGTCAAGCAGCATGTCAGCTTCAATAGATAAAACTATGTTTTTAGCATTTATCATTTATTTTTTATCATGTGTTGTAGGCTATTTGAATGTGTTTAGAGACTCAATTTATTAAAAAAACGAATCCCTGAAAAGCTAATAAATGTCATTCATAACAGTACCATGAGGCACAGCTTAGCACAGCTGCTATATAGAATTAGCACTGCATTCTCAAACTCTCTTTTGTGTGTATAGTATGGCGCTTTTGCCAAATGACACTATGACAATAACAACTCCTTGCCTAAGCCTTTTTAAGTACTTTGTAAGTCTCTCTGTCTAAGAGCATTTAGCTAAATGACTGAATGGAATGTAAATGTAACTCGGCACTGAAGCATAGAGAACAGAATATCATCACACAACACAGCACAGCCACTGTGGCATTGCCACTGTGAAAAGAACACATTGTGGTACAGGACAGCATAGCACAGTGCATAATAACCCTGCATAGCACAGCAAAACAAAGCACAGTATAAATACAACTACTGTATTGCACAGCACAGTACAGCACAGCAAAACACAGCACATTATACATAAGACCACTGCATTGCACAGCACAGCACAGCAAAACACAGTACAGTATAAATAAGACCACTGCATTGCACAGCACAGCAAAACACAGTACAGTATAAATAAGACCACTGCATTGCACAGCACAGCACAGCACAGCAAAACACAGTACAGTATAAATAAGACCACTGCATTGCACAGCACAGCACAGCACAGCAAAACACAGTACAGTATAAATAAGACCACTGCATTGCACAGCACAGCAAAACACAGCACAGTATAAATAAGAGCACTGCACAACACAGCAGAACACAGCACAGTACTGTATCATAGCCAATCATGGATGATTAATGCAAACCAGGGGCCTCATTTATAAAATGTTCTTGGATTTACACGTAATCTCAAGATCATTTCCCAAATTGTGCTTGCGCTTGATTTATAAAAATAAATTAGATTGAAAGTTTCTTATGTTGGTTTAAAATGGCATATCTGCGACTTATGCACCAGTGGTATATAAATTTCAAATTTATATTAGACGCAGCCAATAATAACAATTTTTCTCTAAATAAGGCTGCATTTCAACATTTCTTGCACTCCCCATCCCTAAATTTGATTATCAATAAAATGTTATTCTTAAAGCGCGAACACAGCCCACTTCAGGGATTCATGCACAACCCTCAAACATGCACTACCTCATAACCAGCAGGTAATTAACTTATGTCCAGTGTAAACTTTACGTAGATATACTATCATATGCACATCAATGTGCGATTTGATAAATAACTACTTGTCATGGTTTTCTGCGTAAGCCACTAGATACAATTTGATCATAAGACCATTTGATAAATGAGGCCCATGATCTGACTCCTCTTCACTTTCTGCACAATTCAATAGAAGCCTGATTTACACTCAGAACGTTTGAATTGAGTCTAAAGACAAATTAAGGTATTATTTTGCTCCCAAAAAGAATATATAAAATGCTTTATAAACAATAAAGTCTAATGAACATTAAAAAAGCACTGCAGGGCTAATAATAATAATAATAATAATAATAATAATAATAAAAAAAACATTTTCATAATAACCTAACACTAATGCAGACTGTAAAAATCTAGACAGCAGTCAGGCATGGGTGGGGGTGAAAACTGAAACTATGAGGTTCCAGCCTTTATCCTCAGAGGGAGCCTGCTCTTAGCGTCATATCTTACCACTCTTACCACCATACCTTATTGCCATAGGCAGAGCACTTAACTGGAATTGCTTTAGTAAATGTCCAGCAAGAAAAGATGTTGGAAGTACCCTGGCAGTTCTGGCCAGGTTTACGAGAGACAAACTATCTGCGTCTTTGTGAAGGCCAACGTAAGGGGTGGCGAGATTGTGAAAGTTGAAATATGTCTGCCAAGCCTTACCTCAGCCAAGGAGGTAATGTTTTCATCCGCGTCCGTGTGTTTGCATGTCTGTCTGTTAGCAGGATATCTGAAAAGTTTATGCATGGATTTGCACCAAATTTAGCAAGAAGGTTGGTCATGGGCAGTGCTTGAAGTGGGGGAAAAAAGTGCAAGTACTCCCCTTATTCACATGTTGGAAAGGGTCGGCCGGTATCAGCAAACCCTTAAGTATTACATTTGAAATTTTCAGTGAATAAATTATACTATGAGGTATTGCTTTTGTTCACAATATACTGTATGTTTATTTTGAAAAGTTTAAACACATTTACAATTTTGAAATGCTCAAGGCAGCTACGGTGTATGATGAAAGGTCAACAGGCCTGTAATGGAGAGCTCTGCGTAGCTGGGTGGGACACTCCGTTTTCTCTATGGACAAACACAACAAACAGACACAGATATAAGAGGGAGATAAACAGAAAGAAAATGAGAGGGCAGTTAGTTATACAGGTGGCAATGGATTCAGTCAAGTGCATATAAGTTTGAAAATCAGAAATATATAGGTAATGTATATTTTTCAGGTAAAGCAATACTTTTAATAAGCGTATTTAAATGATTCCTGTGGATGTCTAATTTTAATTTGTTTGTTTAAGTACAGAAATTACATTATATACATTTGATGGTAGTCTGAAAGCACTAAACCTTTTTGGGAGGACAAACATGTATTGATAAGGAATAAGATGTTCACATACTTAGAGAAATGGCACCAGTATGCCCTGGAGATGAACTGGAAAATTGATGAACTGATGCATCTGTAGATCTTCTTTCTTTTGTCAGGCAGAGGCAGAAAAAGACACAGAGAGATAGAGGCAAAAAATGAGAGGGCAGTTAGCTATGAATGTGGTGATGAATTCAGAGAAGATATCACATTGTAAATGGTAAATTAATTCAACATCTCTTGTCATCTATTGTGAAATAATTAAACGCATTAGCACGGTTGACCAAATACTCACTGCCAAAGCAAGAGAGTTCCTTTTGGCGGTAAAAATGTTGTTCATGTTGCTGAAGGCTCGTTCACATTCACTGGTGGAGACCGCAATGGTGTGGACAGCTCTTAAGTAGAGGCTCCAGGGTTGCTGGTGTCCGGGATGCCCTTAGCTCCTAGTATTCCTGGAATCCCTGGATACTTTCCCTTGTATCTTCTTTTAGTGTGTAACACAAACGAAGAACCTCTGCATCCCCATGGAGTATGTCCAACTGTCCCTCAGGCCAACTGTCTGGTTGAAGGACCTTCATGTCTGTCATCTGTTGGTCACCAACTCTATTTGAGCAGCTTGCTTGTGTGCTGACATGAGAGCTAGTTGTTGGAGCCAACCTGCATTACAGATTTTCTGCCATGCTTTGGAAGAACTGTTCTGCATTGATTTTCACTGTCCTGCATAATCTTTTCATTATCACACAGGGCTACATTCTTGAATAATTTCTCAGTTTAAGCTTGGAGGGCAGATGTTGTGTAGGGGCTAGGTGTTGAAACCGTGGACTCAAAGATACGAATCTGTTGAGCCAGCGGCTTGTCCGCTTCAGGAAGCTTCATGTCTCTCTTTTGGAGCAACCTTGATTGATCACTCAGTTATGTGAGGGCATCATACATAACTCCAAGATTAAGTCCACTAACCTTTTTGACAACATCCCCAACTGCTAATTCTAGACGGTGATTAGAACAGTGCCATACAAACAGGTCCGGGAATTTAGCACAAAGTTGTGTAGCAACCCCTGCTTTTCTGCCAAGCATAACTGATGCTCCATCACATGCAAAGGACACAAAACACTCACCTAATAAGTCTTTATCGAAGCTATATTTGTCCTGGCATGCCAGCAATGTCTTTGTAATATCATTTGCTGTGGTCCCATCCAATTCCAGGAGTTCAAAAACTACAGTGTCTGGCTCTGCGTCGGCAAAAGCTACCCGCAAACAGACCATCAGCACAGTCTTGCCACTGATTGTGGTGGATTCATCAATCAACACACATAATTTCCATTGGTTTGTGATTATGTTGTTGACCATTATTTTCTTCATTTCAGTTGCAATAAGATCGATGATGTCAGCACATGTATTGTTTGAGTGCAAAACATGGACTCCATTTAACTCTTGCAAACTCACATCAATTGGCATATCTGTAAATGGTCTCTCATGTTTACCAATTTTATAGGCTGTTCAGAACACTTTGCAGGTTGTATCATGTTCAGCCCTGTGCATTTCTGGAATCCTCTTGTGAATTTCATAACGTGTGGCCATCTTTTCAATCTCTGCTGCTTTTATGTGGGGTTTTGAATCTTTGTGTTCCTTTATTTTCTTATGCAATGAATGTCGTTGTCCAGCCTTATCAGTGCCAAAGAAGGAAATTGAACATTCACTCCACTCAGTTGACAGCCTCAATCCATGTTTGGATTTTATGAGCAACCAGTGATGTAACTTTACTACCTACTTTGCACCCAAGCTTTTTGTCTTTGACAATGAGCCAGTCATTCTGAGAGCAAAAATAAAGCATTTTCAGTCGGGCCGTTCATCTTCACTCACGTTGTTGTTGTTAACATTGGTATTGGCTGCGGTAGGTGCAACAACAGGCTATTTTGTTGATGCTACATCAACAGGTTGATTGATGAAGCAGCTCCCGACCTTCATTTAGTACTGGCTCTGGCTGGGTAAGATTTGACACACTGTTGTGTATTTGCTCTGTTGTTTTGCGTGACTCGGAACGTGCTCTCTTGCTCTTCTGTAGCCAAGCCAACATAATGGCAGCAGCGACGGAGAGAAAAATCTACTGGACTGTTACTAGAAGTTATGAGAGAAGTTTTTATCGGTACGCGCGGCAACTTGCGTAACATAGTGCCCCCTTGGTAATGAAGTTTAGGGGCTCCCAACAAAAGGCTGTTGTAGTACGTGCCGATTCATAGCGAAACTACATTACCTAGGTTGCACTAAGTGACGTAAGTCTGGGAGCTAGGCAATAGAAAGGGTTATTTATAATGAGCCCTAATATAATAAATAGTACCAGGAGCTTTTGAGAAGTGCTGGTACTCAAGAAAAACTCCCGGTACTCCGCAGAGTAAAATGTAGAAGTTCCGGTAATGCATACCGGTGAGTACCGACCCACTTCAAGCACTGGTCATGGGCCGACAAAAAACTCATTAACTTTTCATGGGTCATGTGTGAAGGAAGAACTTATGAACTTTTGACACTAATTGGCTAAAAGGGGGGTGTGGCCTATTCACAAGAACACACATAACTTAACGGATTCACGCAACACTAAACAACTTTGACCAAAGGTTTGTCATGGGTTAAGGAAGAACTGATGAACTTCTGACAGCAATTGGCACATCATTTCTAAACAACTACCAGGCCATGTCTGCTTATGGGTTTGTTAATGTTTTTTGGTGGCCTTGTGGGATGTTGTCAGACTTGGCGGAGGTCTGTGCTCTACTGAGCACATGTTCTAGTTAACAATGGCAAAAATCTGCAACAATTAATTTAAGATAGATCTCACAGCTGTCTGCATGTGCCAGGATCACATTGCAGGCCCAGTTTGGTGGAAGCTCTCAGTGGATAAGGTGGCAGTGTAGCATAATGGTTCGGGAACTAGGCTTGTATCTCAAAGGTCAAAGGGTCAATTCCCAAGTGGGCCCCTGCCATTGTACCCTTGAGAAATGTACACCCACCCACAGTAGATAACTGTATAGCTATATAAGTATATATATTTTTTTTTTAAATGTAAGTTGTCTAAGTGACTCTGGATAAGACTGGATAAGTGGCTGTGATGTCATGATTATGCTGTGGGGAAAGAGTTGTTTGGTTATATCAGAAGCAGAGCAAAAGACGCCAGTGCAATATGACTGCATTAAAAATGCATGCAAATAAATAAGGCACTTGGTTTCAGCATGCAGGTGCACCCCACTGTCTGGTGTCAAATCGTGACTATGCCAGTGCTGACTGGCTGGCAGCACTGATTGGCCTCACTGTCACCCATTGGAGAGTGGGCTCTCATTTTCAAGCAAAGAGCACCTTCTCTGATCGGTTGGGTGCATGTGGTGTGAGCATGAAGAATGAATAGCTGGCATCATATTGAGGATATTTGTTTATCTGCCCTCTCCTGAACTAACATAGGATGCTGCAGAGATTAGACAGGCATGCCAATATGAACAGTCATTCCAGAATGTGAGAAAACAAAACTGGAATCATGGAATCCATGCGTGACAATAATCAGGTGCTGAAATGGCTAAATCTTCACTGCCACAATGACAGCTCAAGTACGACTTGCATGCTGTAAGTGTTCAAATAAATTTAAAGAGAAGGGAGAAGAGGGAGTGTACATGTGGGAGAGGAGGGAGCCTAAATGTGATGTGTGGCAAAATGAAATAGGGCAACAATTAATCATGTTCTGTTATTTTCTTTTGCGAGCGGAACTTAAGTTAACCTGAACGATTATGTACTGATCTTGCACACTTTATCAGCATCGCTTGTGGAGCTGTCCAGGGCATGCTAACAACAATTAAAATAGCAGCGCAGACGTGGTCTTCGGTTTTTCCAAAAACCATACTTCCATCACACAAATTCCACCACATTTACCCTGTACTCTTTTACATTAGAACATAAGATCTCAAGAAGGAGATGAAAGCAGGCCATTCAGCTGTTACATAAAAAATCACATCCACTGGTGAAAAGAATTCCAAAATGAAAGCAGAAATTTTTGTTGTGTATGTTTTTTTTAAGGTTCATCAAAATTCTCAACAGTCAACATCTGGCCCTTTACCTACCAGATAAGCCCACAGTTCTGTGTGTGTGTGTGGGGGGGGGGGGGGGGGGGGGGGGGGGGCTCAGTACAGAGGCTTCTATCACAGAAAGGGCTCCTATCAGAGGGAGGGAAGGAGAATTAATTTCAAGTTCCTCTCTAATTGGTTTAATCAGAGGCTTTGGATTTTAGACACAGGTTTGATTGCTTTAATTTACAGCATAGCTGAACTAAGAATCCCACGTCCTGAAAGACTAATAGAATCACTCCAGTTCCTCTACAATCAATGAAGTACATCAATTCTACTTGCTTAATTACTTATACTAAAAGAAAAGATCTGGTTCACCACCAATTAACCTGAAATTAAACGGAAGACAGCTTTGTTGAGAAATAATTACGAGCAGATGAGAGGATTACGGCACCATACGGAGAGCGAGGTTGGCTCCTGCCGGTAAACTCGTTTGGACAAAATGAGAGTGCGGACGTGTGGTAATCAAAGGAAATATCCAGGCTTCCCATTGCCTCTACAATTATGTTTTATGTGTGACACCAGGGCGTTCATGAGCGATGCATTGTGGGAGCTGTGAGCACAGAAGGGTGAGCTTTGAATCAACAGAGCCTGTTAGCGGAAGAGCTGTGGAGAATTAGAAATGAGATTGAGCTGAGCAACAATCGAAAATATGGTGTGGTGGGCAGCAGGTGGACAGCATTGAGGCTGAATATATCTTGGCAACTGAGCGGATGTGCTGCTTCAATGCACTTGCTTTCAATAGCCGAAGAGGACTTCTTCATTTCATGATACTATATAGCCAAGTTATTTTTTCAATCGCATATGGCATGGAGACTCATATTTTTTCATAAAATGTAGCCAGTTTTGTTGCCCTGGGTTACAGGCTGTGAACCACGACAAGTGCCAGTTATATCCATGGTAAATCACTGATCTATAATCCAACCACAATTTTTAAATAATGCAAAATTATTATCGTAATCATTGTTTATTTGGAGGGGGGAAGTCTAGAGAGATCTCTCTAGCCCTGTATTTAAATTCACATATGTATTGTCCTGGGTAACTTTACCCTGATATTTATTATACAGTGAAACTGATTCAGGTACAACAACATTAATTCAGCAGCGTCTTGCCAAAAATGCAGAAACATAATAAAATATCTTAATCTGTGCTTGGGATTTCCCATTAAACATAGACCTAGTAAATATAGCTAAATACAGCTTTTTATGCTTTCTTTTTTAAAAGTTTGCACCCATAGAAGCACCCATTCAAGATTTGCACCCATACAATCACCCATCATTCCTCATTTGAAATGAAAATCCATATAATATGGATTATTATACATTCCATAATGTTCAATTAACATCCATAGGGATTCCAAAAGCATGTGGTTCTGCTCTCAAGCATCTGATCTATTGCAGAAGCCAGTTGTCAATCAAAAAAAAAAAAAGTTTTGATATCTTTACCTTTTGTTTTTATATTATCTGACACCTCTGACATATATTGACAGATCTTGTTTTTTTTTATGCATGAGCAGGGATGGCAAACTACCACAATTATTTTCGCTAAAAAAATGTCTACTTCTCCATAGATTAGTAAGGATATATTTCAAAAAGATATTTGCAATCTTTCTGGCTGGCAGAATAAACTTTTGTTGTTTATTAGATTCTGATTGGATCAAACAGCCCACATAAAGAGTGCGGCTAATTAAACGAATTGAAGAACATTCATCTATAGATCTGAGCATTCATAAAAGATGGGGAAAAAAGATATTAGAACTTTGTGGATCGTGCTGCTAATGGAGTGAGTGTGGCCAATGCTCTGTTTGAAGCGCTTAGCCTTAGTCTGAGCTAGCCAGGCTTGTCCAGAATGGAGCTTGTAGAGTTGAGATAGCAGCAGCAGAAGCAGTAAACCCCTAATAAAATGCTAATAAAAGCAGAAAGCAATGATTTGTAATTTTTTAAAAACATATATTTAATTGAAAACAGTACAAATAAAATATATTTATTGTTTTACCATATCAACTTTATTGGCTTTTGTAAATATACGCTAATTTCAAATGTGATGCCTGCAATTCCAAAAAAGTTGGGACAGGGGCAACATAAGACTGGGAAGGTTGTGGAATGTTCAAAAAACACCTGTTTGGAACATTCTACAAATAAACAGGTGAATAGGTAACAGTTGTGCTATCATGACTGGGTATAAAAAGAGCATTCACGAAGGCATGCTCAACTGTGTGAGCGAATAGTCCAAAAGTTTAAGAATAATGTTTCTCCATGCACAATTGCAAGGAATTTAGGGATTTTACCACCTACAGTCCAGAATATTATTAAAAGATTCAGAGAATCTGGAGAAATCTCTGGGCATAAAGGGTGAGGCCGAAACCCAATATTGAATGCCCGTGACCTTCGATCCCTCAGACGACACTGCATTAAAAACCGACATGCTTCTGTAATGAATATAATCACATGGGCTCGGGAATACTTTGGAAAACCGTTGTCAGTAAACACAGTTTGTTGCTGCATCTACAAATGCAAGTTAAGACTCTACTACGCAACGCGTAAGCCATATATCAACAACATCCAGAAACACAGCCAACTTTTCTGGGCTCAAGCTCATCTGAGATGAACTGTCACAAAGTGGAAACTGTGGAAAATGCTCAGAGAGAAAGTCAGAAATCTGCTTACGCAAAGTTTTGCATTTTCTCCCTGTCTTTTGATCATGGTGTCGCCATATCACATTGACTCCAAACACTGTGTATGTATGGTGTCCAGCGTGTGCACAGGTATGCAGGTTCTCATTTTATACATCTGAATTTCTGCGTGAGGGAATTTTTCTGCTCAGCGCTGTTTATACATGTGGCCCCTGGTCCGTGGAACCACAGCTGTCAACAGAACGTGTTCACATGTGTTTCTGCTGGTTATGCGCTAGTGCATGCGAGGTATCAAAGAGGCCATTCGGCCATGATGCAATGCACTGTATTTACCTGCAGCCGCATCTGCGCTGTTCCCAAGATGGCCGCCGCACACTTGCACAAGCCCCAGTGAACACTCCACTGAGTGCTACCTCTGAGCAGGTCTCACACAGAAAATTAAGGGCTTTGTGCCTCCTTCAGCCTCCTGTTTGCTTTTTGTCATACTTTGGTAAAAAGGGATAAAAGACAATAACTTAATGGATTATCCTTGTTGAATGAGGAGGGTTGAATCTATTTCTGTATTTCATATTATTTTCAGCAATTATTTATTGATTTAGCCCAATCATATGCATGATCTAACATTTTTGCTAAGCTTAAACTTTTGATAATCTCATGAATCACAGATGATATGTCTGTTTTTTTTGTCTCTATCTGGAACATTTTACCGTGGCGAATGAACCGTGGGTAAAATGATGTTGGTGTATAGAACTAGGCCTAATTAACTTATTGAGCCAGGGAAATTTATGAAAAACACACCACTGATGATACTACCTGGATTATATCATCCCACTCTGTGTGTCTGGTCTGACCCAGAGGGAAAATGATGTGTTTCAGCCTCATTTAAGGGGCACAGTGAGCAGCAAATAGGTGCAGTAGAGCATACCTTTATTTTTATAACTGCCATCAACCCGATTGCGACTGCTTGCATAAGTATGCACATTTATAAGTCAGAATTGAACATGAGAATAAACTTGGTATTTTCCCAGAGTAATTGTCAAAGGATGTGGAAAAATATATATATACTGTATATATATATATATATATATATATATATATATATATATATATATATCTCAAAAAAAAAAAAAAAAAGGAAACACTCATCGCAGTATAACCAACCAAAAATTCAAAGAGGAGGGAGCATATCCTGCCACCCAGGTGTTTGTTGCCCTTGCCCACGTAGAGATGTGCCTGGTGGAGCTGAGGAGACTGTGCAACCTGGGCTGCCCCTGCCTACCGTATCTCATGCTACCAGTAAAAAAAAAAAGGCAAACAAAAAACAAAAAGAAAGAAAAAAGAAAAAAGATAAGGAGAGAAAAGAGAAGAGGTCACAAACCACCAACTGCCCTTGCACTTTTTTTTTTTTGTTGTGTTGTTGTTTGTGTTGCTGTCCTTGTTGTCACTTTGCAAGCAGGTAAAATGTATTCACAATCATTTACGCTTTCTAACTGGACAGATCGATATCCCAGAAGTTTAATTGACTTGGTGTTATACTGTGATGATTAAGTGTTCCCTTAATTTCTCTGAGCAGTGTTTATTTATATATATATATACTTTTAAATGTAGCTTTGGACATTTTTCATCCACCTTATGAATAATTCATACTTAATTTTACATATCCAATTTTGCATATAATAGTACAGGCATAAGGATTTGAAGGTTTCTATGTGCTCAAGAGAACCATTGTGTGGAATTAGGAAGCTCTAAAGATCCACAGACAGGAAACAGCTTCTCCTGTCTATTTGGGTTCCTGTACAGATGGTGGGTGTGGCCAGCTGCTCAACTCAGATCAAGAAACAAATCTGTCAAACAAGTGCAGCTGGAGTTTTTTCATGCAAACTTTGACTCATTCTTTTATCAAAGAGCAGCACATGTTTCACACAAACACATTTTTATATATATGCATACATTTGAGGGCCAGTGTGGGGCTGAGCATCTCCAATTCTCATTCCAATTTGGAATGGCCAATCATCTGCAACCACAGCCTGCAACCACAGCATCCATGCTGTTAACTCTCCTGTCGATTCGGGAGAGTGTAGACATCCACATTTCTCCTCCGAAACACGTGGTGTCGCGGGTTGCTTTTTTTACGCCTCAGACTATAGCTGAGCTTGCAAGGATTTGAGTCAGAGGAATACCTTTCTTATGCAGCTTTCGCATGCAGTCCACAGGCACTTGATCGACCAACGGGGGCCGCTAGATAGCGATGAACGGGTATCCCAAACTGACTGAACCCTGCCATGCGCTGGTTGACGCAATTGCCAATTGTGCATCACTCTAAGTAGCTACCGCCCACAGTCGGCACTGGCACAGTCCGGATTCAATCCCAGGCCATGGTGCACAGCTGAATAAGTCAGATGACCTGGGAAACTTACGATACACTTTTCCTTTTTCTTTCCTGTTCCATCCCCCACTATTACTATTCTGCTATCGATTACCTCACTCTCTGTCTATAACTCACTCCATTCTCTTTGGTCTAGAGCAGAAGCCTTTGTTTTATATTTGAAATGCAGTCAGTGCTTTTTATTTTATGTAGCATCAGTCAATGAGTACAACAGAAGGATGATTACAAATTTCACCTGGCCTTAATGTGCTGGAATGTCTCCAGACTACCACTAGATGTAGTCGTTTCCCTGTAGACACGGTTTCCTTCAAATTCCTGGATCACCCATGATGCCGCACCACTCAGGAATGCTCTTCAGCACTTCAGTGCCGACATACTGCAGAAAGGCATCGATATTCAGAGCTTGCTCAGAGGAATAACAAGTTGTATGTGTGGGAGACCAATAAGAGGCATGGCTTCACGGGCTGCTGGGTGGCTCATCCTACTAAAAGCACTGGATGAGCACCAGGGTCTGGTATTGAATCTGGAGAGTGTTAGGCCTCACAAGGCAATGTAGTCATATCATAGAATCATGGATGGGCGAGTTCCAGTTGGAGCCAATGAACACCACCCTTTATTTTTGGCATTCACACAAGGGCACATGTCTGACTAAATAGTTAATTGGAACACACAAAAAAATCCCTGTTTTGCACCAATTTGTAAATATTAGTTTTCTGTGCATAAGTATTCCTTTTAAAGGCTCTTTTACATTATTTTTACAAAAGGTTTCTTTAAGTCCCCATGAGTGGCTCATATTCTGTTTCAAGTCTTCAAGTTTTTAATTGCATTTATTAATTATTTGTTTTCTATATTCACATTCAATGGATTTGGTACTGGAATACAGAATGAACACATTTCACACTTTCGGCATTTACCAGAGGCGCTTATCCAGTGCAACTTACAAAAATTAAAAATGTTTTTTCATTACATACAATCCATTTTATATTTACTGAAGCAATTCAGGTCAAACATCTTGTTCAAAGGTACAACAGCAGGGTCCCACCTGGGAATCAAACCTGCAACTGGGGCGTTGCGAACCCAATTGCCTAACCATAATGCTACACTGCCACCCTAATACATTATGTAGGCACACAAAGGGCTTTCTCCCCAGAAAAACATTTTCTATGCTCTTTTACATTTTCTGCTATGCATTCCTCTCCCTGAAAGGCGGAATGGAGGTGTTGTTTACCAGCGCGAGCTTGGTTCAAATCTCAGGGGACTGGCGGTTGTTATACTATGCAGCGTGGTACTTAAACAGAACGGCTCCAGTACACATTTAGCTCCAAAAATGCATCAAATGAAAAATGCAAGCTATGAAAATTGCCCTGGATAAGAAACGTATTGTTACTTTGCTACCCAGCAATGCTGACTAATAGAGAAATCACACACAGCATTCACAGCTAATCTTGAGTTATTCTGTGCATCAAGAGTCACTTAGAAATGCTGTATATTTGCTGTGTGCATGAGTGCTAATGAGTAGAGCGACAGCTGTTCCTTCATCTCCAGCAGGTGTGCTGTTTGTGCAGGCAGGCCTATTTCTTCCCACCGTCGACCCACACCCACACGCACAGGTGTAGGTTGTGCAGTGTTTTAGCTTAACTTTTTTAATACAAATTGGCCCCAGTCACAACTGCAACTGCTAAATTGTGGGATGCAGTTAATTATTCTTAATTAATCAACGTAATGTCTATTGTGGGATGATTATGTGATCATAATGTGATGATACCATATTTCATGAATAAATATTCACATCTCAGGACTTTTAAACAATTTTTTTTATTTTTTTATTTTTTTATTTCTGGTCGAGTTCTCATGGAATGACCCTTATATAAGCAACTTACATCTTCAGCCTCCTGTTTAGTTGTTTCATACTGTGATAAAATACAATAAAAAACATTATGAATCAGTTCATTCAGGTTGAAACATGTGAAGAGGTCTTGGAATGTTTTGGCTGGGAGACTTGACCCACAATCCTCTGATATATTGGCCGATCTACTCGTAAGATTTCAGGATTTGTACAGCAGTGATCTTCATTCCTAGTCCTAGAGAGCCGCAGGGTCTGATCAGCAACCAATTCAGTCCCAAAAAACCAGGTGAGGTGGAATAACAGTGTAATCGACTGCTTTATAATCAATTAATTAAGTGCAGAGTAACGGGAACAAGCAGCAAACCCTGTGGCCCTCCAAAAGTGCACAACTGTCAGTGCTTCATATGTATGGGGCATGGCCCCTCCGAGGTGATACGTGGCAGATGACATACCTGCGATCCCAATGCACATGTATGTATTAGGATATATGGCACTACCAAAGAGAAGACTGCTTTGAAAGCTAGGGAAGGTCACATGAAATAGTAAGGCCCAGGTTACCAGTTGCTTTGTTGATAGGCACACTTCTGTGGCTCATCTGACAATAGAAAACGTGGAGGGAGAAGAGTAGCACAGAACTGTTTGAGTGCATGACATTTAAAATGCCACAATCCCCCGGAGACCCAGAAAACAACACACATATACACACACATCTGAAACCAGACAGACAAAAAGAAGAAAAAAAAAGAAAATCCATGGCAAAAAAAAACTAAGCCAGTTACCTTGTTAACTGATCTTTGTTGGCTTGTTCTAATTTGCTGCATCGCTGCCCACAAATGCTTTGTCCTCAGACATATTTTGGAGGCCTTTCTTTGCATTCCCCTGCCTGTTCTTAGTAATAAAATATATCCAGCTATAATTCACACAAAGGTCAACTGCTGCACTGTATTTTTGGAGGGTTATTCAAAATGACTGTTGTTTACGACACGCTAAGAAGCATTCGGTTGTGAAAGCAGTCAAGTGTTATACATAACAGCCTAGTGTGATATATCTCTAAAGACCCTTGTGAATGAGATACAAATAAATAAGAGCTTTTCATTCACTGATGGAGGTTACCACACCTGATTCTGCTCATCCATCACAATAGAATATACTATGCTGCTATCGGCTCACCTTTCCGTTTCGCTAATTTTGTTTTTAGTTTACTTTCTCTATTTTGAGAACATTAGTCCTGCTACAGACCTCTGAACTAGCATAAGGGACAATTATTATTGTGGAAGGTTATGGAAATGTTCCTGTGGTTCTGAAGGCAATCCACACACACTGTATATGCTAATCCACACACACTGTATATGCTGGTAAATGTCTTTATAATAATGTAAAGATATTGTAAAATATTCAAAGATATTCACCACAACAGTATTGTGACATTGTCACATGTTTCAGCAAATTATATTATTCCAATTACTCTTTCCATATTGTTTAAAACTGAAAGGTTTCTAGTAGTTTTCAAGTGCTATGTTGTTAATACATAAACACTGTGGCAGGTCCACATTGTAAATTCAGCACTTTTCTTTTGTGAAGCTCCTCAAAAATTAAATATATTTAATACAATATAGCATATAAAATATAAACAAAAAGGCAATGTTCAGAAGTTATAATCATGGGGGGAAAGAAAGTGGAAAAATTTATCTCCTGAGAAAATTATGGACACTCAGCTGCAGTTGCTTCTAAGTTTGTCAGCATACCACATTAAAAGCTTTTAGATGTCACTTCACCAAAAACAAACTGCTGCAATTTATTTCAAAAATGTTTACCATGCAGATCGGAGTGCTTCTGTCAGAAGAAAAGTGCACAAACAAAATAAGACAGAACAATAATATTTCAAATGAATGTATGACTTAGAGAAGTTTCACTCTGTTTGAAATTCACCCTGTTGCAAGCTTTCCAAGAATCCAGAACTTAAGGTAAAGTAAGGTAGGCTACAATGTAAAATATGTAAGATATAAACCATGACATGCCGTATACCTATATACAATAATCTAGCCTATGGCATGACAGGGTTAGTGATTCAGCTGAGGGCCATTAACTACCCTGGAGTGCCATAATATTATTGTATATATACATATATATATACACACATAGAGTGGTTTATATTTCTTATACCATGGTTACCAACAATGATTATATATAGTTACTTTTATTGATTTTTATCGACTTAATCAGTTGAAATTTAAATATCCTTCTGGGGCCCTTTTGACATGTTGTTTTTGCGTTGTCAAGCAAAACTCTGGTTGGTAGTTATATTTTGAACCAAAAACATCTCGTCGTTCTATTTCTCGTCATTAGTTCCGAAAACAATCGATTCTATAAGAAAACAATAGTTCCTTCTTGGTTTTATTTGGTTATTTTTGTCATTACATTATTTAAGAAAATTGTATGAAACCCTAACTCAATCAGATTTAACGTTACCTGGCTCCCTCTGTCTTGCTTTTTAAAAATGATTAGGTCACGCAGACAATGCAGTGTAGCCTATTTAAATAGCCTAACTTGCAGGCTAGCTAGGCTACCTACATTTCAGATTTGCATCCTGATATGCATGGGAACATCTGAAAACTACTAAGGAGTTTGTTAGATGTAACTTATCTAAGAAATTTCACTGGATGAAAAGTTTTCTATAGCCTATATAGATTAATATGCTTTGTGAAGTGACCTGCATTCACAAGCAGTCCGCATGTTGCTGATGTTAATTTAGTCTAAGTTACCTGTAAATTCCTACTATGATAAATCTTATTTCCAAACTGAATAAATACTGCACCTCTAACCACAAATTATTTTTGCCAGATTAAAGTTGTTGTAACCAAAATATTTTCCAAATACAAACTTTTTTATCTGCAGATTAATGTTATTTACCGATTTTATAAGTCAGCTGTATGCTGTTGCTACAGTAACTTATAGAAGAGACTAATCTAACTCTATGGCTCGCAATCAAAAAGATTAAACACCAAACTGCTTTGCTAACTCTGTGATAATTTGACTATGCCTAGATACCTTAGTTACCTAACCTCGTATTTCATTTGCATTATCTTAAAAACAATGACTAAAGTTTATCGTAGCCATGCAGTAGCTAGCCTAAGTTAAAGTTACTATTTGTAGCCTACGAGGCTGTCCAAAATGTTAGTCACTGAGGAAATAGGTAGACTACATTCTGCTTATTTTACTGTGTCAATTCACTTTATTTATTCCACTTATTTTATTGAATGTTTTGGACTGAATTAGCCGGTTATGGAGCAATAGCTTGCCATAATTGTAGCTGGCCAGGCAGCGCATTCATTTAGAATGGTGATCAAGCCTGTGACCCGGATGACCGTTCATATACAAGTATTTAAACCGTGGCTGTCAACCAATCATAATCGAGTATTTATTCAAGCCAATGGAACTATAGCATCTTATTTTTAAAATTTTATTTTTGTGGATCTCCTCTACTAGGCCTGCCGCCTGCTTATAATGTGATGCGCTAGGAATCGATTTAGAAAGATTTGACTTTGTCCACCCATGACTGTACAATCAATGGCCTGCTTCACAAGGCATAGAGTAAACCTACTGCCTTTTGAATCATATTTCAATCACTATATCAATCGCTATATGCCTGGTAATTTGAAGCCTGTTAAATGGTTTCATCCATTTAGCTAATACCCATGAATGTGAAATATTCTCATATTTAGCTGTCAGTCATGCATGCAGGTCATATGCTACCAGACTTGACAGGCAGCGGACAACCAAAATAATAATCGTAGGCTACACTTCCGAAATTGAGCAGTTAATGATCTGCGAGCTCATAACATAATTCAGAAAGACGAGGACACTTCCCATACCACACACCGTACGCACTTTTATGTTTTCGTTTTGGGGCAGGTGCTGTGGCATCATGTCCGAAGGCTACAGGTGAGCTCACCTGTGTAGAGGATTTTGTGGGAGAAAAAGCAGCTATTGCGTTATGGCGGCAGGTTTGGAAAGTAGTAGGCTATGAACACACAATCCCATTGGATTGAGCCCAGTATGTGGTATTTCTTTGGTTTGCGGCATTGGATGGTGAATTTCAATTTGTCATTTCCGTTTTAGGCTAAACTGTAAGATGCCAGAATTTGTTTAGAGAATGTCAAGTCTCGTCACCCTCAAACCACATTAAAAAATAAATGTTATGGAACCGAGGCACTCTCAACAATTAGGAAAATATGTCTGTGTGGACCCCGATGAATATTTTATTGTGTTTTGAGAGAAACACTTTTAAGTGCAGAGGAATCTGCACATATCTGAGTTTACTTTGTTTTCCTATTTTTGTTTGCCTTTAGTACAGAATGAACAAACCCTATCTTATACCTAGTAAAATGGAAGGAACCAGCACTGCACCTTTTGTTATGGTGTTTTGCACACGTTTTGAGGACGGGACTTTAGCTTGTGTATCGTGTTTTGCGGTGCTTGATGTTTCTCCCAGATGTCTCCCATCTCCCATTCCTGAAATTCTAATTAAGACCACCAGAGAGCACTGCCTCCACTTCACTGACACCATGTGACTTCATGCAGTTCTCTAACCAGTAGACTAATGGAATGACAACAGCAAGAAAACTGGCCCACTGAACAAACTTTCTCCGTATGCATAGTTTAACAAAAAAAAAAAGAATTACAGTATCAACCGATATCAATAGATAATAATAAATTTAAAAAATGTAATAAAAAATTTGCGTTTAAATTTTCTAATTGTTAGATAAAGTGCATTGGCCTAGCTTACATTAACTTACCAATACATTTCAATTATGTCATGTTTTTTGCGCACATCGAATGAAAATTAAATGCAATCGCCAATTAGAATTTTCATTAGAATTTTGGCGCGGATATGCTCAATAATCAGCCGGTAGGTTGGGCATTGCTACGTTTTGTTGCCATTGTGAGTGATATAATATTACATAACTCATAGTGGTCACCGCAGAGAGCAAACAGAAACCATAAAAGAAGGGCAGCGTGACAAGGATACAATATTTTAAACATAATAATAATAACAACAATAACAATAATAATAATAATTTATGATGTAGGCTAGGCCTATTCATTCTGACTATTGTTATGACCACACACCGTAAAGGGTAGGCTAATTATAATATAGCTATGGGCACATTCTCAGAAAGCAATTATGTTGGACCTTTGGTAGGCTAAATACAGTTATGCAAAATCTAAACATGATCTAATGCTTGGTAGGAAACCTAAGGGCAGGTCGACCCTGAGGCATACTAAACAGATAATTAACTAATCATTAAACATTATAGGTCTACATGGTGTGGATTTAACGGATAAAACATTGCCTACTGGGTCTGACATTTTCAGGTAAAAAGACAGACTTTCTTCAGCTAGGACGTATACATAAGCATTATAGTAGCCTACTATTTAGATTATAGATAGTTCTATCGACATAAAGACGCTGAAAAGTTTTGAGCGCAAAATTGAAACAAGAATACATCATTATTAAGTGTAGGCTACTGCGTCACGAGGTATTAACTTGTTGCATTGTCTGTGGATGTAGGGGCTGTCATCACCGTAATCAAGTCGGCATGGGAGCTAACTTCTGCAAGGCAAGTTATTTTTTGGATCACATGCCTGAAATCAGTGTTTGATGACACCCCGAGATGATCAAGACTAAAACACAGGCTTTAAGGGACTTCCGACTGCCGGTGTATCATACAAAATGTGATGTTCTGAGAAGGACCCAAACGCAGACCGCAGATAGCAGGCAAAAACAAGTTTATTCACAGTCCAAGATCAGTAGCCAGGTAATCAGAGTTGAGATGGTACAAAATCTAAATCCAATAAAGTAGTAAAAATAAACGTAGCAAGAGTAAAAAAAAACAGAAAGACACAGCAAACAAAACAGAAAAAGAAGGCAGGCTCGAAGTCATACAGAAGGGTTGTCTCAAGAATCTCAAATAGCACAGGCTTACAAAAAATTGGCACAGTGAATTGATCAACATTCTGACAAAGATTACAAGTGGAAGGCAGACTATATACACCAGGGAAGTAATGACACAAAAAGGAATCAAGTGTGGGTGGGAGAAGTAAGGCGCTAGACACAGGTGAACACAATAGGAAACAATAATTCAATAACGAGGGGGAACCTAAGACACGGACTGGAATTCACGCAAACACATAGATAACACACGGCCTGGGATTAGCAGGTAAACGAGTGCACAGCACGAGGGGTGGATTCTGAAAGTGGATACATCTGAAGAGAGTTTACGGAATAACAACGAATAGAGTAGAGATAGAAAAGCTAATGGCCCTGTCACACTATTGCGTATGAGAGAAACATATGAGTTGCGTATGTAAATTCATAAAATAATTTTCATACACACAAAAAGCCCTTGAAAATAGCGTATGGCCAGCGTATGCCTAGCGTATGCCTAGCGTATGCTTTGCGTATAAACCATACGTCCGAATACGCACAAAATTTTTAAGCATGCTTAAAAAACTTTTTGTGCCTCGCCGTATGCCAGCATATGCCACCGTATACGACCGTGCTTGAAACGTATACAACCTATGCCTAACGTACCCCTAGCGTATCTCAGCGTATATCAGCGTATGAGTGATATTTTTCATACACTGGCATACGCTAGTATGATACGCAATAGTGTGACAGGGCCATAAGGGAGAATGACAGCTGCAGCACGGAGCAAGAGAGTGATTAGTAATTAAGTGATGTTAGTACAAAATTCTAAATCTCCTACGTTAGTAAATGTGATTCGTTAGTCATATATACACATTAATCTATTAGTTATCGTTAGTATATACATATAAACACACAGTTAGTATTGTTAGTTGGAATCGTATATGTACAATAATAATTAGTTAAGAAGAAAAGAAAACGAGACATGAAATACAGGGCAAAACCCAAATACAGGAAGTGGATTCTAGGATAACATGGAAACGTAGACAGACGAGGGAACTGAAGTGGAGTGTCAAATGAGAACTTAACCAGTAATACTAATGAACACAAACAAACGCATGTAAGGAAAATAATAAAGTAACAGAATATAAACAGAACACAATACACAAACAAACAGAACCATAGCACAAAAGTAGGCTATTACTCCGCATAGAAACGTAGCTAAGCAGCCTACTGTTCAGCAATTATCATTCTAAACGTTCCTAAAGTAGCATAATTGTATTGGTTATTATGGTTTGTCTATGAATAACTAACCTATATTTTTTTTTTACACTGAATCATTTAACAAATGTCAGGCAATACCTCCATGAGGCAAGTGTTCATTTGTGAATTGAATTCTAACAATTTTGGCAATGGCAATTTTCATGGTGATGCATTTTTAACTGTTTAACAGTGTTTAATTTGACCTGATATCTGAGCTATGGTTTGTATGGTGAGTGTTTTATGCTGGGTCATGCTGCAATACACGTCATCACAGGAATCAGAAAAAGATGAGCCGCCTTTTGCACACAGTAAATGTTTGCACTTTTATTCAGTGTATTCAGTATCACATGCTGTATTTGGCATCATCTATATCGGCATGCATAAGAGCAATGCAAGACAAGTGGGCTGACACATTTTGGGTCATTACTAATGAATTGAGTGGACAGCAGGGACATCTGAATGTCACAAGAGTTTTCGGAACTCCACAAAATACCCCCAAGGCTGCTTTCCTTGCCCCCCGTCCCCCCCTCCTTATGGGGGGGTTATGTCTGTTTCTGGCTGCACTGTAAGCTCTTTGTTGAGCCTAAGAGGCTGTCACAGTTAGCTACACTCACGCTTGAGTGGAGAAGGAGGTCCCACGAGACAAATTCTTTTTCATTATGCCTTCTACAAGTGAGCTGCGATTCAACACAAAACCAAAACAAAATCAACTTTTCCATTTCTAATTTGAGGGAAAGCCAGAATTTCAGCATGGCCTTTTAGGACCTTCACAGGATTGTTATTTTTTTACACATATCACTCTTCTGTGCTGTTTTCTTTGCGAACAGGAAATTCAGGTAAATTATTTGTTTAATGTTTTAAACAAAAAGAAAAAGAGTGTGATGCTCATACTGTATACAGCTTATGCTTTGTGTATCTTAATTATATCAGCTTTGCAGCATAGATAGTGTCTTTGTGGAAGTGACTTGGATTGCAAGGTTTTTATTTTATTTTAGTTCTAACATAAGTTCTCATTTGTAAGGTCTGTCTGAGTTGCAGAGTGCCTATGAGCACTGCTGTTCTCGTCACTCTGTTTGCCAAAGTTTAGAAGCTGCAGCCAGAGCATTTTTTTGTTCTTTTTTGCTGTTTCTCCTGGCAACCACAGGCAGCCTTCCAGATCAGCTCATTAATAACTTGTGTGGGGCCCCATTATGGAGGCCCTGAAACCGGAGACATGGCAACCTGAGCCGCGTGGAGGAGTCGGCTACGCGTCAGCTGGGCGTCTGAGCGCAGATGAGCGATATGCGGATCCTCTGATGTCCCAGACGCGGAGGTCGCTGGGCTACGCTGAGAGGAACGTGACAGAGGGCTGGCGGCCAAATGTGGAAAGGGCGCAAAGCCGCCTCTCGCAGGTCCCCCTCCAGGACGATGAGGCGCCAGGTGTCCAGAAGAGAACGTTGTCTGCGGCCGCCGTATCAGGAGAAGCCGTTGGAGCACCGCAGTGTGTAGAGACCCCCACTCCTGGCCCCTCGTCTGGGGGTTCCCCAGAGCATAGTGAGGGTCCACTGGGGAGCTGGAGTACCGCCCGCCTCAGGTGCACCCCCGGGAGAGAACAGGTCAGACTTTGCGAGCTGGGTTCTGTTAAAAACGGCTGGCTGCCCATTCACAAGAGAGCGCTGCTGTTTGGCGTACCCCTGCCCGTGCGTAACACAGAACACCCTCCCAGCCAGGTAAGACACCCGAGAACTGCGGTATGAAGGATATTGCATAAGTATTAGGCTACGGCTGTTATAAGGCCCATGTGATTATACTGTGAGGAAATGAAATCCTGTGAAAGTGTTTTTTTGGCCACACCCAGTATTTATTAATCTGCCTTGTAAGTTGTAACTGCCGTTTAATTCGATCGTGTGGTTATAATATTCAACTAAGTTGGAGAATTTAATTTTTAAATGCTTTATTTTTTTCTGAAAAGTTCAAGCAAATTTTATGTTATTTTTCAGTGTATTCAGTGTATATATTTCACTATTTTCACTGTGCAATTAAAAGTGTGCTCATTAAATGTTCTCTGGTCGGGAAAATCAGGTTTTCTCGGGTTTTCTCACGGCAGGACATGATTTCAAGTGCAGGGCTGAAATTTCAGAATTCCTAAAGGATTACTTTTCATGTGACCACATTTCTGTTATCCCAGTCAACACAATTAGTGCATGCTTGAGTGTGCTTGTGTAACTGGTGGACTTATCAATGTGCTATATGACAGATAGGCTTTTAATAATATCAGCCATATTGTTCAACAATTAAAATGTCGGCTATTCTCTAAGCTTTTTTGAGAGTTAATAAAATAAAAACTGGCATTCCCTTTCTTCCTACGTGCTCTAGATTATGGTATTTTATAATATGATAAGAGTATTCTCACTTTCCCTTAGTTTACTTGGAGTACAAGTGTAATAATGACCATGTGAAGGAATCCCCTGTCATCAATTATGCATTTGTTATATATATATACACTCACACGCACAGACGGATTATTATTTAGTGCATGTACTCTAGGGTACAATGGCAGTGTTCCGCTTGGGGAATTGAAGCTGAAGCCTCCCAGTTCCCAAACCACTATGCTGTGCAGTCAACCAGCGTATCTCAGTCAGTAGCGAGAACAATAAAATAAAGCCTGATTTAGTCCAGTCTGCACACTGTAGTGTCTCAAGCTGGCTAAATCCCATTCGGAATGCCCTGGGGAACTCCAGCTGACAGCTACAGCCGTAACCGTGTCGCACGCCGTGTCTCTCAGCATGGAGGGTCGCGTTGGCCTCCAGGGCCCGGCCACCAAGGAGGGGGGAGTGCCGCAAGATGATTCCACAAGTCAATTCTGAGAACCTTGGAACTTTTCCCTTTCTCACAGTATAATGGAGGCCTGGCATCCTGAGTATTATTCATCCCTCAGTGGGGGGAGTTACTGTTCCCTGTGTCATCAAAAGGCGTAGTGGCAACAAGAGAGCAAATATTTAACAAAATGTTCTGGTATTCTGTAAGCTGTTCTCAAGCATGTTAGTGCGGGGTAGTGCTCATATTTAACATGAGATCTGTAGCACGGTCAGTATTTGAAACTGGTACCCAGGGAATGTACATGTACAAGCAAGTGACCTTAAAAGTTGATAGTATATAGTTTTTTTTTTTGCTGGTGATTTTTTTATAATGCATATATAATACATATATACAGCAATTTAACTTTTTACTGTAACATATCACTTCACTTTGTTTACATTCTAATTGATACATTGTTTAAAAAACTGTTATCTCAGGCTGACTGTTTATATGTTGCTTAGCAACATTTATTTGAGCTTTCATGAGGGCAGTTAAAAATGCAGTTTGAGGTCACCTGTTTGAATACTGAAAGTTCTGAATTTTATGTCACTTGTTTTTCAGGAAAAAATGAAGGCTTACATTGCTGCTACCACCCCAAAAGGGTACACCAAGAAATTGTATGGAAATGGTCACATAGGTAAGCAGCCTTACCCTTCAGTACCCATGGTTGTAAATTAATATATTTTTACATATACAAATGCCATGTATAAAAAGTTATTCAAACAGTGCTCAATGCATAAATATTGCTGTGCAGTCATGTTGTCTCGACACATGTTGTGTGTGGTCATGTCTCAGTGCATCCCAAATACAGTATTGTGCAGTCACGTTTCAGTGCATCCCAAACACAGTTATATTAGTGTGCAGCCTTGTCTCAGTGCATCTCAAACACAGTGATATTATTGTGCAGGCTTGTCTCAGTGCATCCTAAACACAGTGATATTATTGTGCAGTCTTGTCTCAGTGCATCCTAAACACAGTGATATTATTGTGCAGTCTTGTCTCAGTGCATCCTAAACACAGTGATATTTTTGTGCAGTCTTGTCTCAGTGCGTCCCAAATACAGTGATATTATTGTGCAGTCTTGTCTCAGTGCGTCCCCAAACACAGTGATATTATTGTGCAGTCTTGTCTCAGTACATCCCCAAACACAGTGATATTATTGTGCAGTCTTGTCTCAGTGCATCCTAAAGACAGTGTTGTGCAGTCTTGTCTCAGTGCATCCCCAAACACAATGATATTATTGTGCAGTCTTGTCTCAGTGCGTCCTACACACAGTGATATTATTGTGCAGTCTTGTCTCAGTGCATCCTAAACACAGTGATATTATTGTGCAGTCTTGTCTCAGTGCATCCTAAACACAGTGATATTATTGTGCAGTCTTGTCTCAGTGCGTCCCAAATACAGTGATATTATTGTGCAGTCTTGTCTCAGTGCGTCCCCAAACACAGTGATATTATTGTGCAGTCTTGTCTCAGTACATCCCCAAACACAGTGATATTATTGTGCAGTCTTGTCTCAGTGCGTCCCCAAACACAGTGATATTATTGTGCAGTCTTGTCTCAGTACATCCCCAAACACAGTGATATTATTGTGCAGTCTTGTCTCAGTGCATCCTAAAGACAGTGTTGTGCAGTCTTGTCTCAGTGCATCCCCAAACACAATGATATTATTGTGCAGTCTTGTCTCAGTGCGTCCTACACACAGTGATATTATTGTGCAGTCTTGTCTCAGTGCATCCTAAACACAGTGATATTATTGTGCAGTCTTGTCTCAGTGCATCCTAAACACAGTGATATTATTGTGCAGTCTTGTCTCAGTGTGTCCCAAATACAGTGATATTATTGTGCAGTCTTGTCTCAGTGCGTCCCCAAACACAGTGATATTATTGTGCAGTCTTGTCTCAGTACATCCCCAAACACAGTGATATTATTGTGCAGTCTTGTCTCAGTGCATCCTAAAGACAGTGTTGTGCAGTCTTGTCTCAGTGCATCCCCAAACACAATGATATTATTGTGCAGTCTTGTCTCAGTGTGTCCTACACACAGTGATATTATTGTGCAGTCTTGTCTCAGTGCATCCTAAACACAGTGATATTATTGTGCAGTCTTGTCTCAGTGCATCCTAAACACAGTGATATTTTTGTGCAGTCTTGTCTCAGTGCGTCCCAAATACAGTGATATTATTGTGCAGTCTTGTCTCAGTGCGTCCCCAAACACAGTGATATTATTGTGCAGTCTTGTCTCAGTACATCCCCAAACACAGTGATATTATTGTGCAGTCTTGTCTCAGTGCATCCTAAAGACAGTGTTGTGCAGTCTTGTCTCAGTGCATCCCCAAACACAATGATATTATTGTGCAGTCTTGTCTCAGTACGTCCTACACACAGTGATATTATTGTGCAGTCTTGTCTCAGTGCATCCTAAACACAGTGATATTATTGTGCAGTCTTGTCTCAGTGCATCCTAAACACAGTGATATTATTGTGCAGTCTTGTCTCAGTGCATCCCAAATACAGTGATATTATTGTGCAGTCTTGTCTCAGTGCGTCCCCAAACACAGTGATATTATTGTGCAGTCTTGTCTCAGTACATCCCCAAACACAGTGATATTATTGTGCAGTCTTGTCTCAGTGCGTCCCCAAACACAGTGATATTATTGTGCAGTCTTGTCTCAGTGCATCCCCAAATACAGTGATATTATTGTGCAGTCTTGTCTCAGTGCGTCCCCAAACACAGTGATATTATTGTGCAGTCTTGTCTCAGTACATCCCCAAACACAGTGATATTATTGTGCAGTCTTGTCTCAGTGCGTCCCCAAACACAGTGATATTATTGTGCAGTCTTGTCTCAGTGCGTCCCCAAACACAGTGATATTATTGTGCAGTCTTGTCTCAGTACATCCCCAAACACAGTGATATTATTGTGCAGTCTTGTCTCAGTGCATACAGTGTTGGGCAGTCAAGTGGATCTCTGCTGTTTCAGCACATGGGTGTTTTGTGTTTCAGGCATTTATTAGCTGTGCAGCTTATCTGTTCTCTCGTGTGCTTGAAAGCCCCTCAGGATCACAACCCAACCCTGTCCAAGTCAGGCGCTTATCTCTGGCAGAATCGCTTCATTCAAAGATCATGATAAACAGGGAACAAAAAACAAACGGGCCATTTTCCCAGGGAGTCAAAAGCAGTGCACTGCCTGAATAAAAGGGCCACATTGTGGCACGGGTTTGGCCACACCTAGGGACAACTCACTCAAGAATTATATTGCTCTTCAGAGATAAATAAAGAAATAAAGGAATCCTGGGATGCGTCCCCCAGTTTCAGGTGCTTCTGTTCTGTTTGCTGGTCAGCTCCTCTCTGGGTTATCTGCGGAAAGTCATTCCGACTCCCTAAACCCACAATTCCCTGGGGTGTAGCCTGACTTTGAGCTTGTGAGGGTAACAAGCCAGATCAAACCACAATCTCCATGCGCAACCAAAATCTCCTGAAAAGTGTGTTAGCCCATTCAGCTAAAGGCTTACACCCCTAGCAGACTGCTTTTTCAAAGTCTCAGGAAGTGACATCACTTGCAACAGCCCACGCACTACTGACAAACTAACTGCGCTCTGCTACTCTAGCATTAGCCCTTGAATATTACGTATTACATAAACTCCCAGGTGGGGCCACTGCTGGCATACCCCTGGGCAAAGTACTTAAGCTGAATTGCTTCAGTAAATATCCAGCTGGATAAATGGATTGTATGTAAAAATTATTTAAGTAAGTCGCTGTGGATGATAGCACCTGCTAAATGCCTAATGTGTTATCTGAACTCTTGGTGTCAATCACAGAGTAATCTGCAGCTCAGTGGCAAGGAAGTGTTTAAAAAATAAATGAATTAAATATTGCACTGTTCTCATTGAACACCACAGCTGCTCAGTGAAAACCCAGGACAAATCAAAGCACATGAAATGATGAATGTTTAATTTTTCAAGTCTAGAGAAATCATCTCTGATTTAATCCCCCCCTCCCCACTTTTACAATGAAGAGTTTGGATTAGATAGGGAAATCGCTGGGCGATGAAACTCACTATGTTCTCATACAGTGCATGCAGGCCATTATTGCTTAGATGCATTTCTTGCTTATGTGGTTTCAAACTATTTTTAATAACTATAATTATTATTATACAACAGTTAGTTCCGACTGTGCATTGTGATTGGTCGAGACTCATTGTATGAGTACTGATATACTTAAGCAATAAATTACGAGAGGGAGTGCTATATCTTGGATATCGGAACTGCTGTGATTAAGTTTGGCACAACGCGCAGTGGAGTGCCGATACGTATCACAGCAGTTCCGATATCCATGATATCACAGCAGTTCCGATATCCATGAGTACAACCTCGGATAAGTTATTGCTTTTATACAACAGTACTACATCAGTCATTAAAAAATCAGACGCCAATTTAACAGTTTTAGTGTTTAAATCAGCTAGATTACATAGATTTATGTCTGCGCATACAAAAAATAGTACCCTGATTATTTATGAATTCAAACTCATTTTGTTCTAAAGATGATACATTGTAATCATCGAATCTAAACAAACCACGGAGGGATATATCAGTTCACATATCATGACTATACAAATGGTTTGGAACGCACTCGACCAATCACAATGCGCGGTCGGAACTCACTGTTGTATAATGAAGCAATATCACATGAGAGGGAGTGATGCTATGCTGTATATCAGCATGGCTGTGATTCCGTTGTAGGCACAAGGCCCCAGGCTGAGTACCAAAGATAATCACAGCCATGCTGATATGCAGTATAACAGCACAAACTCAAGTGTGATATTGCTTTCATACAACAGTTCTACTAGCCTATAATATATCTATCAAGATTGAGACAACAGGGGGGTATTTCACAAAGCAGGATTGAGTTGGCTGGATAAACCCCAGTACAGCTCTTTTAACTTCAGTCCATGTTCCAGATTTGGGAGGGTTCTATGTTTTACACAGTGTACTTATCCAACTCAGTAATCCTGCTTTGTGAAATATCCCTCAGATTATGATGTTGTTGTTTATTTGGCTCTGGCAACAAATTATAGTTTTTTTCAGAATTACATTTATTTATTTTTAGTTTTTTTCTAATAATGTATCAATTACAATGTAAACAAAGTGGAGTGATCTTGGTCTGTGATGAGGTCCGAGTGATGTTATACTGTTTATCAGCGGTTGAAACTAACTTGTATAAAGTAAAACATCACTCATGGAATGCATCTCGACCAATCACAATGCCAGAACTAACTATATAATGAGAATTATAGTTATAATAACTATATTATTATAGTTATTAGAAACAAAGCCAAGATCACTGCACTTTGTTTACATTCTAATTGATGCATTGTTGGAAAAAAAAAATTTCAAGGTTGAGCTGTTATACTGTATCAGCACGACTGTGATTCGGTCATAGGCAGAAGGCCGCATGTACAGTATAACAGCACTTCCTCTCGTGTGATATTGCTTAATCACTAGTTGTCTCTTAATGAAAAATGGTTATGCTAATATTATGCTAATATGTGCCATGAAATTATGGTTGGCTATTCTGAAGCTCTGGTCAGCCACCTGATATGATCTAATTTGAAAACCAGAGAACCAGTGGCAATACATTTATGAAGTCCACTGTATTCAATTGAGAAATAAGGTTTTTGGCATGGATCTTTTGTGCAGAAGTATAATATTTGATGAGTCATACAGTGAAAGGGACAGTTCTGTTAATGGAATATGGAGCAGAAGGTGATATTTGGGAAGCAAACATTTTATCAGGAAGCTGGTTATTAATGTCTACACACTGTAGTCTCTCTCTTCCCTGGCACGGAATGGCAGTTGGCACAGACCGTGGAGACATTGTCAATCCAATTACTGTCTGCTGCCACAAGCACAAGCTTTGCGCACAAAATGCAGTTAACAAATAATTACATGAATGTTGTTAATTAGGAGGTGAATACACAAAAACTGCAACATGGGAGCTGTTTGCATCTGTATTTTCAAATTATATGCAACAATGAAATAAGTGTAACAACGTAGTTTGTTCTTAATGTTGAATTATGAATTTAAACTCTATGAACATTTGAGGGTATGCGTTATGCGAACTGATCGGAACCACTCGCAGACACCAAAAGTAGTAGGAATAGGCTTTATTCATAGTCGAGAGAAAAGGGTCAATATCCAGAAAACAAAACAATACAGGTAATGCAGGCTCGTGGTCAGTTCCAGGCAGGGGTCAAAGTCCAGCAAACAGGGCAATGCAGGATGAGCAAAAGTGAAGTCCATGAACAGGCAGGGGTATAGCAGGGCTGGACAGGAACAGGCAGGACAGGAGCAGGGTGGACAGGCAGGAGAACAGGAACTGGGTGGGTAAACAGGACTGGACACAGGAACAGGGAACAGGACTGGACACAGGAGCAGGCAGGGAGCAGGCAGGGAGCAGGCAGGGAGCAGGCAGGGAGCAGGCAGGGAGCAGGCAGGGAGCAGGCAGGGAGCACCGCTGAAAAGTAGTATACACAAGAACGAAGGCAGGGCACAAGACGATCTGGCACAGAACACAGAGGAGACTATAAGCCAGACTAACGAATAAACAACGAGAAACAGGTGAGACGAAACAAATGAGAAAACACAATTCAGGTGCGGGGAAGTGGAGACACAAAATGGAGGGAGAAAGGGAAAACTCTGAACGGACTACAAGAGAGAAAATACATATAAACGGAAAAACCTGAACTAGACTAGAACGTGGAGGCACGGGACGTGACAGGTATGTCACTTTGCTCTTAAATCAGGCCTTACATGTACCTAAATACCTAACATTATATTTTTTGGAAGTACATGTGAACAGTGCATTGTGAGATTTAATCTAAACATGTCAGGTTGTAGGATAGTTACATAGGCTGAAGACCTCAGCCACACATAACAATTGTTTAAGCCAAAAAAGATTCCACATCAAAAATAAATAATTTTACCTGCTATTCCCCTGGTTTAATTCATTTAGCATTTTAACAAAACCACATGTGCCAGAATTATTGTCACCCCTGTATTTATACATAGAATAAAGTAATCATTTGTAATATTTGATTGCTTATCCTTTGCATGCCATGACTTCCTGATGTCTGTGACCCAACAACATCAAAAGACTCTTGATATTTTATTTTCTGGTACTCTTACAAGTGATACTATAACATCTCTGCATTTGAACAGATCTCTATGGGAATTGGGGGGTGGGACTAGATTTAGCTGTAAATTACACTGGAACAATAAAGTGATATTTTGACTTGTAGAAATTCTTCAGAAGAAAAATCACAGTGATATGTCATAGTAAAACACATGCACTAACTATATTTTGATTAGTTTTATTGAGGTGGACTACCTCTTTAAGAGGACATGCTACCTATGGAATAAGTGTAATTTAAGTGATAAATGTGTGTTTTATTAAACTATGTTCATGCTGTATTTACAGAGGGAAATCGAGTAGAAAAGTGGTCACCACCCGTGAGCTTTAGGCCATTGAGGAGTGCGAGCCATTCAAACATAAACCAGGTAAAATACTATCAATATGCATTTTATATAAATTTATTCTGTTACTTAGCAGTCTTTTTTCCAGAACCAATTTTTTATAGTACAGGCATATTAACATATGGACTTAATTATTTGAATATGTGAAAGTGATTTAGTCACTTTTGTGTTTCATGGAATTATGAAATATCTACAATAATATCATAATAGTCATCACATTAAACTAATGAAACTTCACAGCATATAATTCTTAACATTAATTTTTGTCCTGTTTAAAATGGGAAGTCTGGAGAATATACTCAAATTATTTGGTTTTTCTTTTCTTTAAAAAAAAAAAAAAAAAGATTAAAAATGTTAAACATTTTTTTTTTAAATTTAATTAATTTTATTAGATGCCTTATATGTACTAATGCATTGTATTATGTTGTATTTATGTGTGTCTGTAACTTTGTGCTGCTTTTCTTGGCCAGGTCTCTCTTGAAAAATAGATTTTTTTTTTAAATCTCAATGAGACTAACCTGGTTAAATAAAGGTTAAATAAATAAAAATAAAATACTGTTATTCTAGTGATTATTTATTGTCAAATTGCAACATTAATAGGGATTTTGCTTATGTTGTGGTGAAGATGCATTTTTGCCGGACACACTAACTCTGTTAGTGCCTGGGGAATGAAGGTATTCATTTATCTTGGACGTCTTGCAGTCCTACTTGGGTGACCTGGAGGGCAACACAGTCACCTCTCCAAAAAAATAAAAATAAAAAAATAAATTAAAAAAGAAGAATTTTGTCAAAAGCACCATTGACGTTGTTGACAGCATTCAGTTTGCAGTTTACACAGCAGACTGTGGTGGACTGTTATACCTCAACAAGGCCCACGTGTCCACTGTTGTGTTTTCAGTGGAAACAATCATTCAGGGAGCCAATGGAGGATCGCCTTGTCCTCCAAGCCAATGTGTGTGTTGTACACTGTGATTGGGAAAGGGCGAAACATCACACTGCACAAAAGCAATCCGTTTGAGTATCTGTGAAATTGTGTTCTCTACCCTTTTTGTTTACCGGCTCTGCTGTCTGAGGTCAGTGTGTTTTTTTATAACCTCGTATGAGAACTCCAGGGAATCAAATCTACCACAGTCAAAGCTATGCCTAGCAGTAGCACGTACTTGGTCAGGGCTTGGTCAGAATGTGCTTACAGGTAAACATTAGCTTTACTATGACAGAACAGGACTGAGCTGTATGCTTTATCTAAATGTAATCTACCGATTGTGCTGCTGTTGTAATTACGCTGTTAGACTGTACATAGATGAAAAGTCAGTATTAAATCAACCCGACCAGAGTTTGAGTACAGTCAGAGTATATTTACTTTACTGGAGTTAAATAAACTGTATCATAGTTGATTTAACACTGAATACATAGACACATATTACTATATTAACAGGGAGTATAGTAATCTAAAATGTATCCTGTTATAATTTTGTCCAAATTGCAGATTAGTCGGTTACACATAGGAGGGGTTCACTTTCATGGTAACTGATGGTTTTTAGCTCAGTCTAACTTTTAATATTTGGATCACACTATCCAAGTGTATTTACACTTCTCTCTGCACTGGACATCCCATATTGATCCCGAAGTTGTTAGTCCTGAAGTTGTTGATTGATCCCATGTTATTTTTAAGAGTTCAGTGTGGCTTGAGTGTTGCCTAAAAAGCTTTGCATCACAACGGTAACGTAGAACCGGTCTCACAGTGGCAACAGTAAAGCGCGGCCATTTTGAGGCATTCTTCCCAGAACTGGGTCTTGTGTGGCCCTGGAAATGAGCAGGACAAACCCTCACAGTGATTAAAGAATTAAAGACGTTTTCTGTTTCTCCTCCTCTCAGGCATCAAGCTGCTCAAACGCATCCGACGGGGAGAGGAAGATGTACGAGGAGAGAAGGACGTGTTGGCCCTCGTGCTCTGGTTTCATCCAATCGAACGGCTCCCATGTGGACGGGGGTGTGGCTCTCTGCCGGGGTTCCTCAGTGCAGAGAACGGTGAGTGCCCCCGGAACCCCATGCCCCCAGGACACAGATTCAAAAAACCTGGCCAAAACAAAGGCGAGCTTCTCCTCTATCACAATCACAGCCCGGAGGGTCTCTCAGACTGCCAGTCTTCCCTTCCGGGAAGGCCCAGAGCCTGGCTGCATGACCCAGGCTGGGGGCCCTGTAACCCAGACTAGGGGCCCTATAACCCAGGCTGTGGGCCCTGTAACCCAAGCTAGGGGCCCTATAAGCCAAGCCTGGGGTCCCATGATCCAGGCCGGGGACACCACGACCAAGGTTTCTGAGCCACACCCTGCCAAGGCCGCGAGCTCCACCCCCACCGCGCTGCGCCCCTGTGCCGACAGTGAGTATGCACCAGTCGTGCTCAGGAGGAAGCCCGTGATCATAAAAGTGTCAGAGTACCGGCAGGGCTACTGCCCGGGAGAGAGGGCTGCAGGAACGAGGCCACCTGAGTTCAGACACAGCTACAGCGAGGGCGACCATAAGGAGGATGCCCTCTCCGGTTTCCAGAGCGGACTGCGGGACCCCAGGGCCGAATCCGTCCGCTCCTGCGCCCACCTGGACCTGCCATCCGGCTCCACCAACTCCATCCTCTACGTGGACAAGTCTCTGTCCGTTTCCCTGGAGGCGCCAGAGAGGCAGAGAGAGATACACAGGTCCACTCTGTCGCTCTACCTGAGCAGACCTCCCCCCACGGCCGCCTCGGAGGAGTCAGTCGGGCCTCGGAGGGCCTTGAGCTGCTCCGACCGGTTTGTGCACCCAAGCCCCACCCCAGCTGGGCTCAACGTCAACGCCCTAAAGCACTGGAAGCCCTGGAGCCTTCCTGGGAAGTGGGACCCCAGAGCTGTGAGCGACGGGCCGTCTAGCTCAAACACGCCCTCCAGCGCTTCCAAGCCTCGGCCCAGAGACGCACGGCAGTCACGCACGGAGACCGTAAAGCACGGCGGGAAGCCAGACGAGGAGGTCCGTCCTCGCCCGGCAGATTTAGAGCTGCGACTTCCCGTTTGCAGTCAGCCGCGAGGTAAGTGATCGTGCTGTACTTCTCTAAAGAACCCCTGCAGACGCAGTCATGTGTTCCTTTCAGTCGGCTTTATTTCCAAACCAGAGGGGACAGAATGTCCCAGAGAGAGGGAAAGCGAGGGACAGTGGGAGAGAGAATTGGGGGTGGGGAAGTGAGGGAGATGGAGGGAGGGAGAAGGAGGGAGGGGGGATAGAGGGGGAGAGAGGGAGGGAGAGGGGGATAGGGAGGGAGTAAGAGGGAGAAAGAGGGAGGGAGAGATGTGTATATATAGCTAGCAGATATACCATGCCTTTCTCACACAGTATATATAACCCTCATCTTTAATTCTATGTCACACCTTGATGTTATTCTAATGTATTGGTAAAGGGATAATGTTGTAATCCCCTGTATGTGCTGAAATGCATATTCCTAATATATTCTGCAACACCACAGGGTTGAAGGACACTTAATGCATCTCAGAGATCGTGTTTAATTTCCACCTCTTTTTGCTTTCTCACACGTCTCCTGTAGGTGTTCTCACCACAAAGCCAGAGTCAAAAAGACTTTAGAGGGTGGGGTGAAGTGTGAAGTCAGGGTTGGGGCTAACTGTGTACTTACTGTACGTCGCTTTGGATAAAAGCATCTGCTAAATGACTGTAATGTAATATATATTGCAGCATGTTTAGAGGGTGGGGTGAAGTGTGAAGTCAGGGTTGGGGCTAGCTGTGTATATATTGCAGCATGTTTAGAGGTGGGGTGAAGTGTGAAGTCAGGGTTGGGGCTAACTGTGTATATATTGCAGCATGTTTAGAGGGTGGGGTGAAGTGGGAAGTCAGGGTTGGGCCTAACTGTGTATATATTGCAGCATGTTTAGAGGGTGGGGTGAAGTGTGAAGCCAGGGTTTGGTCTAACTGTGTATATATTGCAGCATGTTTAAAGGGTGGGGTGAAGTGTAAAGTCAGGGTTGGGGCTACTTGTGTATATATTGCAGCATGTTTAGAGGGTGGGGTGAAGTGTGAAGCCAGGGTTGGGGCTAACTGTGTATATATTGTAGCATGTTTAGAGGGTGGGGTGAAGTGTGAAGTCAGGGTTGGGGATAACTGTGTATATATTGTAGCATGTTTAGAGGGTGGGGTGAAGTGTGAAGTCAGGGTTGGGGATAACTGTGTATATATTGCAGCATGTTTAGAGGGTGGGATGAAGTGTGAAGTCAGGGTTGGGGCTAACTCAATGTTTATATTGTAGCATGTTTAGAGAGTGGGGGAATATTTCTGATAAATTAAGTTTGAAAGGTTCACAACAGATGCACAGTCAACAAGGAGAATGTTCACGGCAAACTGTGTCCTCTTAGAAGACAGTAGGACAGGAACAAATATTAGATATATTAAATTGAATTCTAACTGCCAGATATTTGGTGAATTACATATTTGTTACATGCTACTTTTTCAGACTGTTGGCTAGCATTAGCAGTCAATTATGGAGAAGAATAGGAGGCAGTGTGCCTGAAGCATCCTTACACTCTTGTTTTTGAATTGTATGTGTTTTTAAGTGAAGGCTTATGGTGGAAGGTTAGGGACAAAGTTACTTCTCTTGCAGTAGTAACAGACACAAGAAAACTTCCATACATCACATTAAGTGAATTTTAATAAAATGGAAGCTGAGATTAGACTCAGGAACGATATGTGGTGACTGGTGAGTTCAGCATTGAGGTGATTGGGCGCACAGTGATTGCTCATTGACCAATCAGCTAGAGCAGTCTTCCTGGATGTTGAGACCTAGCTGTTGTACGTTGTCAATTTTTCACAATACAAATAGTCCCAGCAATGTAGGGATTTCCCAGCAGCCATTGTGTATTGATCTTGTGCATGTGGCTTTTGAAGAATGTTGTGACATCCCCCTGCGGTGAATACTCTCGTTTGTTTTTAAGCGACACCGCCGTGGTATAAGTGGCCCTTCTGTCGTTTGTTATCAGCAGGATTTCTTTTTCAGTTGTTTTATTCTTGTAGTCATTTCTCCCCAAAGAATCATAGCAGCTGGGTGTCTAATGTGTGTTAATCGC
The DNA here is from genome assembly GCA_022702515.1 of Ilyophis sp. 1 JC-2022. Classification (NCBI taxonomy): domain Eukaryota; kingdom Metazoa; phylum Chordata; class Actinopteri; order Anguilliformes; family Synaphobranchidae; genus Ilyophis; species Ilyophis sp. 1 JC-2022. The sequence goes on from CM040396.1 coordinate 75,386,443, forward strand.
TCTTTTCTTCCATTCCAGAGTGTGTACCACAAGGCCTTGGCGAGATCTTTGCCCGCAGCCCTGATCGAGTTTTAGCTGATATGAAGCTGCAAAGTAAAAGCACCCCAAAGATCACTCTTGCGCAGGGTTGGAAAACAGCCCCCGACTCCAGCACAGCACAGTGTACGAACACCTCACGATGAATACTTTATAACCATTGCACGTGTGTCATTAACATGTTGGATCGCAACATGTCAAGGCTGATTTTTAATATCGCATGCGCAAAAACACTGTCTCTGTCTGTGCTGAGCTGTCTGGTATTATATTCGTTGATATTGTGTTTGTATTTTATTTTACCCCTTTGGCACCAGTGATGAAACAACATGCCATTCAAACTGAATGTACTTGGACTGAGCTAGTTCATATGTGTATGAGAACAGTTTAATGCAGAAAAGGTGCACTCTACCTGATGTGATAACCTGAGGAGAGATAATCCCTCTAATTACAGGAGGAGTCTTAGCATGCTCTTACAGCTGTTATCAAACTGAGGAAGTCACCTTGAGCAACCAGGTGGCCCCCCAACTGTAATGCTTAACTCAAAATCAATGCAGTCTTCTGAACTTCCTGTGTCTTCTCCCTGCAGGGGAGGATGCTGGGAACCGCTCAAAGAGCCTGCGTGTTGAGGGTGTGGTCCGGCGAGGTCCTCGGAGGGCGGGTTGTGAAAATGGACCATCCAGGCCTTCCAGCTGGTCAGGGTCTTTCCCTCTATCTCAAGACTGTACAGCAAATTCCCTCACTCTCAGAGTATGTATGGATTTACCCCTGACTCATTGATTCACACAAAGAACATGTGAATAACTGGTTTCCATTATTAAGGTTCCTTCTGCCCTAATCAAGAACACTTCCACAGTGAGCAGGGTTCTTCTGGTTTAATCCACACTTTTTCAGTGAGCAGGGTTCTGCAGGTTTAATCCACACTTTCTCAGTGAACAGGGTTCTTCAGGTTTAATGCACACTTCTTCAGTGAGCAGGATTCTCCTGGTTTAATCCACACTTTCTCAGTGAGCAGGGTTCTTCAGGTTTAATGCACACTTCTTCAGTGAGCAGGGTTCTCCAGGTTTAATCCACACTTTCTCAGTGAGCAGGGTTCTCCAGGTTTAATGCAAACTTCCTAAGGGAGCAGGGTTCTCCAGGTTTAATCCACACTTTCTCAGTGAGCAGGGTTCTCCAGGTTTAATCCACACTTTCTCAGTGAGCAGGGTTCTCCAGGTTTAATGCACACTTCCTTAGTGAGCATGTTTCTCCTGGTTTAATCCACACTTTTTCAGTGAGCAGGGTTCTCCAGGTTTAATCCACACTTTCTCAGTGAGCAGGGTTCTCCAGGTTTAATGCACACTTCCTTAGTGAGCATGTTTCTCCTGGTTTAATCCACACTTTTTCAGTGAGCAGGGTTCTGCAGGTTTAATCCACACTTTCTCAGTGAGCAGGATTCTCCAGGTTTAATGCACACTTTCTCGGTGAGCAGGGTTCTCCAGGTTTAATGCACACTTTCTCAGTGAGCAGGGTTCTCCCAGTTTAATCCACAGTTCCTCAGTGAGCAGGTTTCTTCATGTGTAATGCATACTTTCTCAGTGAGCATGGTTCTCCAGGTGTAATGCACACTTCCCCAGTGAGCAGGGTTCTCCAGGCTTAATTCACACTTCCTCAGTGAGCAGGTTTCTTCACGTGTAATGCACACTTCTTCAGTGAGCAGGGTTCTCCAAGTGTAATGCACACTTCTTCAGTGAGCAGGGTTCTCCAAGTGTAATGCACACTTCTTCAGTGAGCAGGGTTCTCCAGGTGTAATGCACACTTTCTCAGTGAGCAGGTCTGTCAGGGAAATTATTTTTTTGCAGGAGTCTCTAGAACTCTACCGCCCAGACATCATCAGCCGATCTCAGGGACGAGTGAAGAATCTGGAGGAAAGAGTGCAAAAAAGGCTGGCCGATCACAACTCTGATGCAGTTCTGGAGCCAGCCCGAGGCCGGCGGAGGAGGAACTGCACAAAACCTCACCCTCTCAGTGGTCAGTGTGTTTCTCTCTCTGCACCTGCAGACGCTGTGTCACCTGGACAGTCCTCTAGAACCTGAGTTTTCAACAGGGTTTCCATGGACCCCTGGGGGTCCTTGAGGGGGTACATATCAAGTCTGGTCAGGTACCCCTTCAAAAAGTCAGGGGACCCAGGGGACCCACACTCAGGCACAAAGGCATCCAGGTGACTCCCATAAGTAAAAAAATTATTATTTTTAAAACAAGGTTTTATATTTTGAAATATACTTACTTTACTTATGGGAGTTGCCTGGATACCTTTGTGCCTGAGTGGGGGTCCCCTGGAAGCCTTTAAGCCTGGTGGGGGTCCTTGAATGGGAAAATGTTGAAACCCTGCTCTTGGTTGGTTAAAGCCTCACCTGCAGTTGAATGCCTCTGTGAAAATACAGCATATACACTCTTTATGATGAAACCTTTTATTTTCTCTTGTAGTACGTACTGTGTGGCCTGCAGGGTTTAAAATGGTATCTGGATTGCTGGCAGGTGCATTTGAGAGAGTGCCTGCACTTAATCTGCAGTGGTCTTTGCCTGGGTATGTGGAACAGAGCTTCAGGCACCATTGGTCCTTTTATATTAGGGGCGGGGGCCACTGGGGTGGGTGTGTGTGGAAAATAGCGAAACTCAATATTTTAGCATTATCATTGGCATGTACTACAGCAGTCAATACAGAAACTATTTCTCTTTATTTTTGTTTGTATTCATTAACTGATTTAATTCCTTGTTTGTCTTATTATCCGTGTATTCATTTGTCATGGTTATGTAAAAATTCCTTCCTAATTAGATTTTTAAAATATATTTAAATTGTTTAAAGCTCAGTGGATGGTTAGATTTTTGCAATGGTTAGATTTCCTTGTGCTTTCTACCCTCTTGTGGTCACAGTGGAGTACTACAGTTCTCACAGTTAACTTGAACATTGTCTATTTTCCAAGAGAATGAGACATGATTACATATTTAAATGTTTTTTTATGTATATATGTGAAATATCTCAATTGTTTAGTAATAATCTTAAAAGAAAAAATACCTGAATGTTGTTTAATTGTGTACATTTCTTACATTCTGGAGATCTGAGAAATAAATATTGTTTTTCTGTATGGGCTAATCTCATCTGAAAACCTGTAATTTACAAAAAGCACATAATTTATTGGTAAGGCAGAAACAAAGCAGTTTTTTCTCAATTGTGCATGCATCACCATTTTTTGTGGTAACTCAACAGTAATTGAAATGAATGAACGGATGCTTTAGTCAGTTTCCCAGAAAGAATTTATTCCACTGCGCCAGTACCCTTTCATCAAATCTTCAGTTATTGTCCAGACACCCATGTTTGATACTTCATCTCAGTGGATTATGTAGTAATCTATAATGTGTTTACATTTTCAAATAGCTGATTAAGTACCCCTCTACACACTGTAGATATGTTTCTTTCTCGGTAGATTTGAAATTGGAGCATGTTCCAGTTGTTATTTTGATATTTGAGCTAGATGCGATGCAACATATTCACGGGAGCATAATGCAATATTATAATGAAAAATGAATTGGACAAACTAATTTCATGGCAGGTCTTTGTATTAGTATTGATTCTGAGGGCTTTGCAGAATAACACTTTGGCCTGACGTGCCAAATATGTGAGTGAACAAATGATCTGCAGCTCTCTTCGTCTTTTTATAAAGGTGGTGAATTACGTGTAAATGTGGTGAGACTGGAGGCTTTAATTATACATTTATCATACAGTGGGCTCTGTGTGATGTGTTGATTAGGATCAGTACTTTCTGGCTGTAGAGAAAGGGGGATAATAAGGTGTTATGACTGTGGATCTCAGCTCTGGTCCTGATTGTCTGCGTTTGCAGATAACCTTTTCCGACCGAGGGAAAGAAGTATTTCCCGGAAAGATATGCAGCTCCGATCCAAGCGGTAAGTCAGGCCGCGCTTTGAGCGCTCGCTCGCTCACTCGCCGCCACACTTCCCTTGTGGCGTTCTCAGAGTCCAATTCATCAGCGTGATTGAACTGTTTGAATAGAGGGACCTTCCATCTCGTCAGTCTTAACTCAACATTTGCAGCACCTGCCTTGAGTTATTTTCCCCCTTTTTTTTTTTGTATTTTCACTATTCTGTTGTTTTCTATCAAGGCATACCTGATTAGATACCATTTTATTAGTTCCCAATGTTGGTTTTGTGAATGGTGTGATAATGCATCTTAATTAATTGATCCAGTAACAAACAACCTGTGTCTGAGAGTAAATGGAGGCGGCAGGCAGTTTTATCGGCGGATCCAGGTCTGTCGATGTGTTCCTCCCTGATAAGCCTCTTTTTTTCTCTCAGCTAACTCGCTTTTCCTCATAAGCCCACAACGTTTGGCCCGGATCTACAAACAGTGTCCAAATTCCCCCCTCTCTGCTTTCCATCGACAGGATTTACAACAAGCTGCCTGAAGTCACAAGAAAACAGGAGGAAGAGAAGAAGAAAGTCCTGTCTCAGACCAACAGACTGCGGGCAGAGATCTTTAAAAAGGTGAGCTCACTTCTGTACTGTCCGACTCAGGTGGATGCACTTCTGTTCTCTTTCATTGTAAATTGCTGTGGATATTTAGCGTCTGCTAAATTAATATAAGGTAATGTTTTCAATAAATAGAATATATGTGCCAATGGTTCTGAAGATCTATTGTAGAACAGGACTGTGAGTTCTGCTGTGGATTCTAGAGCAGGATGTTGAGTTCCGGAGCAGCTTCTGGAACATGACGTAAAATGTAATCAAGGTAACCTCCCTAAATGGTGAATTCTCAATCATGACTTAAATTCACATGAAGCTATGTGTATAGAGGGAAAAACAAACCCATGTATATGTGGCTCCTTTCAGAGAAAATACAAATAAGTAAAAACATCATTATAATCTCTGGCCATGTGAGCAGAGGGCACCGTTTGTGTAACTGCGACAGCCCTGTCCGATAGGCTCAATTAATTCCGGAAAGGTCATAGCTGCAGTAGTTATGTTCAAAGCAATATGTAAGTCTCTGCAGCAAAGCCTGTGCATGTGTGTGTGTGGGCGTGTGTGTGTGCGCGTGTGCGTGTACGCGTGTGCATGTGTGTATGCGTGCACGTGCAAATTTCCCCACAGGCCATTCTTGCCTTAATTGAAATATTTTTTTCAATTTCAAAAAACTAAAATTATAAAGGGGGGGAAAACATTCTCAAATTGTGTGAATGTGTGAATTTTTAAATACGAGGTGTAAATTGCACTGATCTTTTGTGACTATCACTGATAGGTCAGGTACAGTGACATTCTGCTGTTGTACAGAATTCAGTCCCATCTGCTCTCCACTTAATCACTTAATCACACAGGTCACAATGTTTCCCTGTCCAAGACACATTCATTTACAGTTACACAGTGTCGGGCACAATGTAGGTGTATTAGTATTACTATTATTAGAGGAGCCCGTACCTCCACTGGTTTGATCACATAAGCCAAAGGTATTTGTTTGACAGGATACTGTTGTTCACCTTTTGGCCAGCAGAAGGCACAGTTTCACCTCTATGTCTACCTGCCGTTCACAGTGGTAAAGTTTATACGCTCTGGCACAAACCAAACTTCTCTAACCTCCTTACAGCTATGTCATCCACCCAACTGACTAACCGCGTTTGTTACCTATACAATTCACCACACCTACACACTAAGAGCAGCGGGTTCTCCATTCAAGGCAGACCTGGCGCCTGGACACTTCCGGGCTAATTTATTAAGCAGTAATGTTCTCGATTTTGGTCATAAAGCATGTATACACCCACCCTCAAACAGTGCTAGTTTAATCAACATTAACTTGAAATTACTGTAATGAAAATGGAATGTTTATGATTTTATGTGCGAGCCATTCCTCGTGGTAGAAAATCAGCATGCCATTTGGTATTTTGAAACCACGCTGCAGATATGAACATAGTGTAGAACATATAATGTGAACCAATGCCAAAACCAGAATCATTAATAATATCAGCTTCCAACTGTGGATGCTTATGTGTTCATATAAAAAGCCCTTATGCGTGGCACAGAACGTAATTAAAATATGTTGATGATTAACACCATTAGTTGTGTTACTAATTGAGATTCCACTGGATGGTTAAGAAATCAACAGAACCATTTATAATTCTGTCATAAATGTATCATATTAAGTAATATTTATTTTCCGCAGATTACAGGGGTAAAAACTCCACTCTGAGAGAGAATTTACTCACTAAGCACAATCAGAAGTCACCTTTTGCAATAGGGAGAGTGAACCTTAAAAGGAATTGCAGCCAAACTTTTGTATTAGAATGGGACCTTCACTGTCACCATGTGAGATGACGAGAGGCAACGCCTCAATAATGCTGCTCGTTCCCCCGTTCAGCAGTGACACCCCACTCATTTCTGTTCCATTCAGCAGTGACAGCCCACTCGTTTCTGTTCCGTTCAGCAGTGACACCCCACTAGTTTCTGTTCTGTTCAGCAGTGACACCCCACTTGTTTCTGTTCTGTTCAGCAGTGACACCCCACTCATTTCTGTTCCATTCAGCAGTGACACCCCACTCTTTTCTGTTCTCTCTAAAGTTAATATTGGGTGGTGTGGACTGTGATTTTTTTATCACCATAGTTCTATATGTGACCCTCTACTCTCCATGTCCTAATTGCAGCTGCTCTGTTGTGCCCTGCTGCTCTTATTTTATAAGAACCAGGAAGTGGAATGTCTGATCGATGGGGTTAAAGGTCAGATTAGAGGGGGTCGCCTGGGGAAAACACACGCATTGCATATGTCTAAAACAGCGTTACCATCCAAATCAATAGCAGGCTAGATCGATATACAATGCTGTCATCTGACTGTATATAATGCTGCCCCCCCTTCCTTTCCCCCGTGTTTTGATATAATGACATCCCTACTGGATTATGTTTGATGACCTGTGCTGCCTGCTAAAAACTGCAATTGCCATCAAACAATGATTTCCCATCTCATCATTGTAGAGAATCATAATAATAATGTAAATATATATAATATATATATATCAAATATGAATGAATAAAAAGCTTTGAAAAAAAGATTGCTATTGGGGCATTTTTAGGCAGTTATATATCTTGGGGCACACCAGCAGGTTTGTTTTGTCAGTGCTTCACACACACACACACACGTGGCTGGGGGGGGGTGGGGTGGGGGGGCCTGGCTGTATTGCAAAATAATGGCATCTGTTTCAGCCAGGCTGAAGGTCACCATTTTTTCTGAGTGCACTTCATTTTACTTTTTGCTCCAAAGAGAAAAAAAAAAAGAGCGTTGACACAAATCGGTTGTTGGTGTGCTTCGAGCTGTGATTCCTCTGCTGTTGGGAAATGAAGGAACTACTGCGCAGTGACCTTGCTGATGACAGAAAGGCCTGTATCCAGCATTACCGCGCTGTTTTACCATGAGTTTTTCTCTAATACACAGTACTCCGGACAGCCCTGGAAGAGAGCATGTAAAAACTGGTATTTTTGAATGATTATGGTTTATTTTGTCACAAATTCCACAGGCTATTATTGAGATGCTAAAATGGCCATAATTGGTTTTAGAATGCCAACGTTGATTCTAGAAGGCAATCGTTGATTTTAGAATGCCATTTTTGATGGGGCGATAAGGATATGATGGCATTCTAGAATGATGCTGCTAGACAGACCGCAGAGGCTGCAAAAGCCAATTTCCAAGAAGAGCTGCCCTGACGAGCCAATGAGAGCGGACCTGGAGGAGAGGGGTTGAATGAGAGCTAGCTGTAGTGTTGGGTGAAAGGTTATCATTCTTATCCCTCAGAGAGAGAGAGAAAGAGAGAGAGAGATGAAAGACATGCTAGGGATGTACACAGCAATGGCAGAATTGCAGGAAGGAATCTGATGAATCTTCTGTTTGCATTGTAAGTCGCTGTGGATAAGAGCATCTGTGAAATGCCAGTGTGCATATAACTGCCATGAGCCCAAAACTCTTTTGCGCCGTGCTACTTCTGTAGCCTTACTCTTATCATGTAGTGTCTCTGTAAAAAGCAGCGTTCAAATTAGATCTAAAATTGTAATTATCTGCACCACTTGTCTGTCTTGCAGAAACTTCTGGACCAGATTCTTCAGAGAAATGGTGACTGAGAAAGACACAAAGTGGCGTGGAGGGGAACAAGAGACTGAAGTCACAGCAGTGCTCTTTCAGTAGTCACAGACTCCGGGGTATTCATGCAGACCAACAATTCAAGATGTTTTTTTGAGAATTCATCTGGATTTTCAATTATTCAATAAAGCATTTTGGACAGTGTGAGTCACAGAGCCCTGGTATAAAGCAGGTTTATTATCAGGCTTAAATTAATTAGGAAATGTATATCAATGTTCTCTGATATATGAAAGATAATGTCTCTACAAAAATGAAGAGTATCTTTGAAGAGGCTTTATACATCGGAGCTATCCCTTCAGTTGAACATTTGAGGTCACTCCATGAAATACTGGCTGTTTGTTGTAACTCTGTACCTGCTGTAGGCTTATAAGTCTGTTGAATGAGGCGGCTGTAGTCCACGGATAGTTTTGAGCGCAGCCGGCTCACAGCGTAGTCTTTAGCTGGGTCCTTCCTCTCTGACAGAGTGTGTGTATAGACTGGGCTTGTGTGCACAGCCTCACCAGCATGTGGACTGTCTGCACTCTCCAGCAAAATAGACTGGAGCCAAACACAGAAACCAGGCCATTTTGGTTCCAGCCCAGTGCTGAACTTCAACGGTTCTCTCCAACGATTAAAGTAAGTCTTGCATTAAAGCCAGTCATCTGTATACCTCAAGCATTCTTTTACTGAAAGAAAACTTGATGATTGATATTTCAGACCTGCAGAGTTTAAATGTTGCCTTTGGTATCAAGCATCAAGTAATATATTTTACTAGTAATATCTGGTAATATAAATTCCTGGAGATGCATAGCCTCTGTAGTACGTTTTTAGTCTTTTTATAATCTTTTTCGATTTTATAATCTCCAATCTTATTTATGAACATCACTACCTATTAAAGAATTTTCTAGTCCAGATTATGTTTTGTAAAGCTTTTGACAGTTGATCAGTATCTCATACTTCTGGTGTACTGTGGAATTTGACATTTAAAATTTGACATTAAATGCAAAACTGGTGATCCCCCCTCTCAAGTCTGGAATTAATAAACTTAGAAATATATACTTTACTGATTAATTTAATATAAAAAAAATGATAACCCAAAAAGCCATGTGCCATCCGCTATTTATTTGCCCGGAAGATTCTGGGAAGGAATTAACTATGACCCAACCATAGAATGTGAGTTTTTATTCTCATTGAAATGAGAGCACGGTGCACTTTCATTTGGACTTTCTGAAATGAAAGGCTAGGGGTTCTAATTTTAGAGGCTTTGAGGTTGGTATTGTGAAGATTTCTTTTTTTATTAATAAGCATATTAATTTGTGCACACTGCACATATATGCAATGGTAAATTGTAGTGTTTATCATTGAGTAATTATTCTGTTGAGACGTGCAATTATACTTGGTTATATATAATGAAAAAGCAATTGGCAAAACAATTATAAAAGCCATAAAATAAATATTGAGACTCTGAATACAGTACATTAAAGTGGAATAGCAATAAATGTGAATGTTCTGGTTATTACCAAGTTGAGGATGGGTTAGGGGGAAGTGACAGAGAATCATTGCCTGTAAAATGATATGGGTTATTAAAAGATAAAGATCTAAGTAAATTGAAAGCATAGCTTGAGTCATTTATAGTTCAGCATTGGAGAATGGGGAAGAGCAGAAGCATTGTTTAAAAGATGAATCTTTTTAAATCTAATAAGACTGTGCGGATGAAATGCTGGCGGACAGGTGGTCCCCCGCAGGGACGTCTGTGCTTACTGTAGAAAGAGAAGAATAAAGGCTTTGATGTTCCAGTCTGACCTCAGTGGATGAGCACTAATCTACAGAGAAAGTACCTGGTACAGGTGCACAACGGAAGCAGGCTAGTTTCCAAAGCAACACTTCTGCGTGTGGCTTTTGTGTGTATCTGTGTTTACTTGTATAAAGCCCAGGCAGATGTGTTATTAACAGGGATGTATACGTATGTGCATTCTGTGTGTGCATGCATGCTGCGGTTTGTGTGAATATATGTGCTTGTCCATGCGTACATGTTTTTATGATCATATGTGCTAGGGAAGCCTGCATGTGTGTGCATGGTTTTATGATTGTGTGTGTGTGTGTAAGTTTGTGTGAGTTGATTCTTTGGGCATGGCCTAATAGCAACATGCTGGCTTACAGTGGGTATATGAACATGAAGTGGCTTTAGATGCAAGACGGTGTTCCATCTCATCCTCTTCCATCAGGGTGTGTCAGAACACCGTCTCGCATCTAAAGCCACTCGTCCTGGCAGGCTAAGCACTCGATGTAGTGAAAGCATGCAGGCTGCCACATCTGTGGGATCGATCTGTTGACAAAACCTTGTTTCCACAAAGCCCGGTTGCACTGAGGATTAAACTCCTCCCCCCAGCGCGTGGTGGGCCTACAAGCCTTCGGATTTACCAGCTCGTCTGCTTTTCCGAACCAGGTTTTACAGGGAGTTCTATGGGTTACAGTGAGATTCCAGATGCGGGCCAGCCGCTACACTGGCACTGTACAATTGGCTCAAAATCTTTCTACCTGTGTCTTCCCCCATCCAGCTACCATTTACACTACATATTCACAATAATGTGCCAGCCCTTTAAGAGCTCTATGTAATCCACACAATTTTTTCTTTTTTATGGCTTAACACTGAGTGTTTATTTACTTGCCCCGTGAGAAACTTTATGTGTGTGTTTAAAGTGCTCTGAACCAGTACTCTTTCATAAAAAATAAATTCTTCTAAGGCTACTAAAATTTTTTATCATTTTGATTACCCATCGTCTTGTCATATTAGAATCTAATATGCAATGTATAGTTCTCATGTATGAGGGGCCTTATAGGCCATAATTAATTTTGGACCTCTTACATACATATATTCTCACGCTCACATCCATATATTTTTACTCTCACATACGTACGTATATTCTCACTGTCGCATACATATATTCTCTTTCTCAAAAACATTCTCACTCTCACATACATATATTTTCTCACACATATGTTCTCACTTTCACATACATACAGTATATTCTCAGGTCCATAAGTATTTGGACAGTGATGACAACATTTTTGTTGTTTTGGCTCTGTACTCCAGCACATAGAACAGAAATGGAACAGTGACTGAGGTTAAAGTGCAGACTTGCAGATTTAATTTGAGGGTTTTTACGTCCATATCTAAAGACTGCTTTTGAAAGATGTATATTTCAGAATATTTCATGGAATCCATTGTCTTGTGTATATATGCGTCACACTGACACAGCCCCCACCTGTGCTCTTTCCCATCGTTCACATATTTTTAAATACAACAGCACCATGTGCCATATTTTTGAGCCAAATGTTGCCATATTGCAGCCATGTTTTCCCCCTCATACAGATTACATCCAATGTTCAGTTTTTTAATGTATACAGTTGTGCCACTTTTGTACAACTGTGCATGAGTACTATAATATTTCTTTCTGTTGAAAAATGATGTAGTGCTGTAAACATTTTATTTCAACATTTCAATTATGTCAACAAGCATAACTCCACTAATCATTTAATACATTTGCATTCTCACTCAAAAGAAGAAGGAGCTCTCAAGTTCTTGATCAATATTTTATGACAAGCCTGCACACCAGTAAATGTAGAGGCTTTGTGGCAAGGCTTCTTCATTACAACATTATTCAAAGTTGTACATTTGCGACTTTGAAATGTCAAAATGTCTCTTTAAAATGTCTCTAGATGTCATGGTTCGTGGGTTATTGTTTTTTTTTCCATTGCGGTTCTCGTCCTGGTTTCCCAATCGAGAATCTATCGGATTCTTTTCACTTTTTTCCCCCTACTCGTTATTCTTTTCACCTGTGCTTCGACCTGCTGGGTATGTAAGTTCCTCACTTCCGCTTCCCCGGTGCTTCTTTGTTATTCAATAGTACATTGAGCCAGGTATAGCCAGGTACTAGCGACCTTGTGATATTAAACTTTGTTTATGTTCACGAGGGACTTGCTATTAGCGTTATTCTCAGGTATAGGTTTTGTTCCTCCTGTTAGCATTTTCTGTGCTCACAGAAACTTTTTTTTTTTTTTGTAGTTTCGTTTTTGTTTTACCTTCTCTGGCCATCTTAGCTTACGTGCCGAAGGTGTTTTTTTCTTTTCTATGTTTTCCGGTTTGACTCCAGTATTGAGTCAATATCTATTAAACTACTTTTATACAATTTATTATATATTTCAGCATATTTAATGTATGTATAAAAAACTCCTTTTTTACACAAGTTAGAACATATAATACATTTTACAATAAAATACACTGAACATGTAACCAATGAAAAGTCGGACTTCAGTCTGTAATCCTGTTAAAGCTTTGTTCAATTTTTTATTTATCACTGCTGCCATAAAGACACTTGGCATCACAGCAGAAAACATCATTGACTAGCGAGCCCCCCCCCAAAAAAAACAAAAAAAAACAAATGCAAAAACACAAAATAATTTTGTGGTTGCTGATGAGACACAATGACTGTTTGTATTTGAATGTGCAGTTACGCTCTTACTGGATGACAAGTGGGCTACTCTGCAGTCAGTGCACTTGAGGGTAATCATAAGGTAGCACTGGTCAATGTACAGGTCACGCCAAACATCTGCACTGTCATGTAATGATAAAGTAATGTTTGCTTTTCAAAATCACATCATCTAACAGTTTGACATGGGCCATGGCCTTATGAGATTTTTCACATCACATCTTCTAACAGTTTGACATGGGCCATGGCCTTACGAGATTTTTCACATCACATCATCTAACAGTTTGACATGGGCCATGCCCTTATGAGATTTTTCACATCACATCATCTAACAGTTTGACATGGGCCATGGCCTTACGAGATTTTTCACATCACATCATCTAACAGTTTGACATGGGCCATGGCCTTACGAGATTTTTCACATCACATCATCTAACAGTTTGACATGGGCCATGGCCTTATGAGATTTTTCACATCACATCATCTAACAGTTTGACATGGGCCATGCCCTTATGAGATTTTTCACATCACATCATCTAACAGTTTGACATGGGCCATGGCCTTATGAGGCCATCTGAGGTAAACAACAAAAGTGTAACTACAGACTCTATTTGGATACACTAAGAGCTTGTTATGTACGATAGCCAATATTTCATATTGGAGTGCCAATGAAAAATCATTATCACAACACATTTATGCATCTATCAAAGCTACTGTGAAGTATATCTGACTTGATTTATATTGAACTTATGTCAATCTAACAGGGAATTGAATTAGTCTTAACTAGACCAGACTAAAGTTGGACCATGTATTTTGTTCCAGAATGACTCTCATTCCCTGTTGTGTTTTCTTTAAGACGGTGACTGTTTACTAATAGTTTTTCAAAACAAAACACACTACTCTTTTGAATATTGTCCCACTTTGTGAAATCTATTGAATGAGTGAAATGTGTATTTTCTTAAACCACTCCTCAAAATTGGGACCACTTCAAACACTTATTTCACAATGATGTGGTTTAATGATTCTTATGTAGGAAACAATTCTTAAAAATGCAACATGCCATACATTGTGTGGTTCCGGCTACAAGTGTGTTTATAGTCTTATCATTCCATGTGTTCGTTAAAAGTGAACCAATCAAATATCTAAATTAAAACAGACATAAAATGAAATTAAATTTCAAATTGCTTTGATCTGTGATCACATTATATGAATTTATATATATATATATTTTTTTTGTGCTTTTGAAAGTTTGCTGTTCTGTGACAATACACGCAGATATTATACTCTATACAATGTGTGATTATATCTTACAAACATTGATGTAGTATTTGATTTATTGATTGATTGATTGATTGATTAATTGACTGACGGTTCGAGTTGATTGACTGACGTCATGTTATATAAGTCTTATACCTGTCCTTATACCTGTTGTTTATGCACGCTGACAGAGGCGGAAGCCGAAATGCGTCCGTGCCAAAATAAAACAAAAGACTGAGTTGCTGTCCTTCTCTCTTTTTACTGTTCCACAAAACAACACAATAATAGCTAACACATGAATAGCTAATAATATAATAAAATCATGGGGTTACATTATTTTACCTGATCTTTGAGGTAAATTTGTTTGTTAATTAACCTAGTAATGCTAAATTAGCCTACTATCAGAGACGGTAGAAGGAAAATATGGAGTGAAAGTATGTGAAAGTGAGAATATATGTGTGTGAGAATATGTGAGAGTGAGAACATATGTATGTGTATAATAAAGCTCAGACATCAAGGCAATACATAATATAATATTACGTGTCACATTATTTGCATATTTGATTTATTGGAGTATATATACAAAAAAATAATAATAAATGCACCAAAATGTGACATGCGAGTTATGACCAGATTGCACAGATATCTCTATTTTAACGGAACATATAAGTGCGTCTACATAGGTGTGTGCACAACACGCCTACACCCTCCTGTCTGTTACACACAGGGGCGCGCACAAGCATGACTAAAAATGTCAAGATTACAATGTGAAATATTATTATTGTGTAGGCTATATAAAAACATGCATAATAATAAAAGGGTGCATATGTCAAAAACCACATAGCTACCTGTCTCTCAGCGAAGGGGAATGCCAAATTAAATTGCTTTCAGCCCACTCCATTAACATCCAGGCGATGTGCGATGGTACGTGTAAGGTTACATGTAGGCTATAGTATAGACCAGGGGTAGGCAACCCTGGTCCTAGAGAGCCGCAGAGTCTGCTGGTTTTTGTTTTCACCTTAAACACAGCAACTAATTAGACCAAAGAAACCAGGTGAGGTGAGTTAACTGTGTAATCAACTGCTTTAATTGATCAATTAAGTGGTGAGTAACAACAAAAACCAGCAGACCCTGCGGCTCTCTAGGACCAGGGTTGCCTACCCCTGGTATAGACTATTCGCAATTATCCTGGATCAAGATATGACTTAGCCTATATTTGCAATCTTCTGGGGGGACAATCTTCTGTCACGGGACAATGGCTATCCATTAAACATGGATTTCCATTTGCTGATAACACCTATATCAAGCCTAATGCGCGAATTGTCATTTACACCTAATGCGTGAATTGTCATTCAATGGAAAACTCGCGCACTGCAATAGACGGACATTTGAGTTCTGAAAATGCGCTTCAGATGTCATTACAATACAGCTCTCTAGGCCAACAGCCTGTAAGTAAATATAATGGTTTTGACTGAAAAAATTTCAAAACCTTGTTCAGTGAATATTGCATTTATTGTTTTTCAAATAGCCTAGGCTACAGCGGATTCGCTGTGCATAAGGTTTTATGCATAGCCTAAGGTTAAACAACGGAGATAAATGTCACCATGTTAACTGAATTTGAACCTTAGTATACTTTGTCATATTTTTAATTACAATGACAAGGTTTCCATACTCTGAGCTTATTAAAACCCAACTGATTTCACCTGTTATTCCATAACTGAACAAATTTTTAAAGAGAACTAATCGTCTAATTAGAAACAAAAACAAATTTGCAGCATGTTAAACAATAAATTCACAATTAATTTTAATGTTATTTTCTGCATGTGCGCTGCATGTTCTCTGTTTCCCCTGCTGTAAGTCGCACGTTTCACAGTCTTCCTGGGCAAGTCGATTCTTTTAAAGCATTACGCTACGAGTAAAACTAATTTGGGCTAATTTGGCGTTTTCTAAGGTAAGACTGAAGCATCGATAGCTTATTCTCAGTTGTTGCAGGTCTTTTTAACAAAATTTAACTGCATACATTTTGTAAAATAACAGCCCTGTCGAGAATTACCGGGAACTGATAGGCTAATGGTTAGTCTGAATAATATTGATCATACTATTGATCTATTTAGCCTATTCCTTGATCGCACTAAACGCTCACGAGCATGTCTGTTTTTCCATCAAGCAATCCGCCATGGTGGGAAAGCAAGCTTTTAAAGGGAATGAGATATGACATTTTGATTGGTTTATTGTATGTCACGCCCAAGACACACCTATAATTAATGAAGAGACTCAGTTCAGCCCATTTGCGCATTGCACAGTGCTTAGCGCCCAAAAAACACGCCGTTAAAATAGCAAAAGTGGACTTGGACATGCCCTAAATTGACTTTAAGCCATGCGCTTAGACCAAGCGCCAAGATCGCTAGGATAGAGCCTGTGGTGTCCAATAGTATCATTAACTATAACAACGCTGCCCTGCAATTAAAGTAAGAGCGTATTTGCTTAAATGCATATATGTATCAACAGTAAACCCAGTGAATGTTTACGAGGTGGATTTTGCAGCAGGGCCGGGACTCGAGCAACTGTACAGACTGAGGGCCGGGACTCGAGCAGCTGTACAGACTGAGGGCCGGGACTCGAGCAGCTGTACAGACTGAGGGCCGGGACTCGAGCAGCTGTACAGACTGAGGGCCGGGACTCGAGCAGCTGTACAGACTGAGGGCCGGGACTCGAGCAGCTGTACAGACTGAGGGCCGGGACTCGAGCAGCTGTACAGACTGAGGGCCGGGACTCGAGCAGCTGTACAGACTGAGGGCCGG
The DNA here is from genome assembly GCA_022702515.1 of Ilyophis sp. 1 JC-2022. NCBI lineage: Eukaryota > Metazoa > Chordata > Actinopteri > Anguilliformes > Synaphobranchidae > Ilyophis > Ilyophis sp. 1 JC-2022. Next base: position 75,403,167 of record CM040396.1, read on the forward strand.
GACTCGAGCAGCTGTACAGACTGAGGGCCGGGACTCGAGCAGCTGTACAGACTGAGGGCCGGGACTCGAGCAGCTGTACAGACTGAGGGCCGGGACTCGAGCAGCTGTACAGACTGAGGGCCGGGACTCGAGCAGCTGTACAGACTGAGGGCCGGGACTCGAGCAGCTGTACAGACTGAGGGCCGGGACTCGAGCAGCTGTACAGACTGAGGGCCGGGACTCGAGCAGCTGTACAGACTGAGGGCCGGGACTCGAGCAGCTGTACAGACTGAGGGCCGGGACTCGAGCAGCTGTACAGACTGAGGGCCGGGACTCGAGCAGCTGTACAGACTGAGGGCCGGGACTCGAGCAGCTGTACAGACTGAGGGCCGGGACTCGAGCAGCTGTACAGACTGAGGGCCGGGACTCGAGCAGCTGTACAGACTGAGGGCCGGGACTCGAGCAGCTGTACAGACTGAGGGCCGGGACTCGAGCAGCTGTACAGACTGAGGGCCGGGACTCGAGCAGCTGTACAGACTGAGGGTCTGCACCTTTACCGCTACACCACCGAAGCGGCCCCAATAACTTTCAATTTGGCTCAGGCAGTTTTTCTGTTTGATGGAGGATATTTTATAAACTTAGAAGTTTCTGGTGGCTTGAATTGCAATGGCTAGTAAAGGTGTTTGTGGTCTAAATCAATACAATACACTTGTACAGTGATGGTATTCCCCCAGGGGTGGCACTTGTGTATATTATCAAATTATTCTAAAATAAATAAATAAAACAAATTAGATTTACTTTATTGTTTTATTGGAACCATTTTCTATGGTCATGTAACCTGCACTCTAGTAAAGAATGGAACAGCTTCTTATATCAACATTACTACACGGTCCCATGCTTGAGGCCTGAGCAGAAAACAAATAAATAAATACTGGTACAATATAAAAACTGATTTATTTATGTTTAAAACAAATATAATAAATGCTGTAAAAATGTATCTTCTCATATGTACTGCCTCTGGAAACATAATGTTGCTGTAAAATCTCTTTGGAGTTTGCTGTGTAATTTCTGGCTTTAGACCACACACCCCTGAAAGCCCTGTTATCCATCATTGTAAAGCCGGCAGGTTGTCTGAAGCTTCTGTAAGTAGGCTATCTAAGAATATATTTTATGTCTCACACAAAAAAACTGTATGGGCCAATTGAAAACATATGCTAAAACCAAAATGATGAATACAAAATTTACTATTAATTTAAAGACAATATGTAATGAAAATAATTCGTAATTTTTACAACCTCACTTTTGGAGTTTAACCATGAGGGAGTATGCATACGGATATATTTTATTTTAAACATGCGGAGTATAGTGCAGGTTTTTTTGTGTGTATATAGAGCAATCAAATGCATGGCATTACCCAGTCCTGGCTTCCCTCGTGCAGTTTCAGTATTAGTGAAAGAGGAATATATAAATGCCATTTACAACTGCCTGTCTGTCGATCACAAGTGTCAGCAAAGAGGTTGAGATGCTGCAGGCGTGCCTGCCAAGGTTCCTCACTAAGCCAATTCAAACTGAACTAATTATCTTGGCTCTGTGTTTACATGCCTATGACTACATGCAGTTATGTTTCTAATGTGTTTTTCCATGTCCAGAGCAGATGTGGGTGCTGTAGAGGGATATGTCTGTGTCCCCAGATACCACGTTCCTGTATCTTTTTTTCCAAACCCCGGAGTAACGGTGGAGAAAATCACTTTCCCAGTCGACACGCATGTCTGCCGAACCCACAGCTGTAGAAGAGCCGCACCACAGTCCACCGTATGGCATCCATACTGCACTTCCTGTAAGCTATGCCAGCTTCTTTGTATAATGCTTTTACATGTTTTAAAAAGGGGAGGGGTGGGGATAGGAGAAGAACCATGTAGAAATTTTAAGAATTGAGCTGTTAAAACATTTCCACATTTCCACCAATGCCATCTGAATTTGGGCTCAGTCTCCGTGCATTAAACTCCTCCAGAAAGACACCTGATGAACTATATTAAATTTTGCTTATATATGTGCACCCAAAGGAAATGTGTGTGTGTGTATGTGTGTGTGTGTGTGTGTGTGTGTGTGTGTGTGTGTGTGTGTGTGTGTGCGCGCGCGCGCATTTCATGGAAGCACTTTTATTCTTGTTTTGTCACTGTTGATTTTGTTTGGATTATCTCTACTAATGAAAGTTTTGAGCTTTCTTTGGGCAGTTATTTTTCTTGTATTCGTTTATTTGAGAGGGACAATGCACATTAATAACATCACTGTAAATGTGCCGGAGTTAGCCAGCCCAGGAAGGCTAGTTTTGATCTGTAGTCCCTGAGCAGGCAGTTAAAAACACACACGGGAAATTAAATACATAACAGACATTGCATGCATGGACAGACAATACCTGCACTAAAAACAATGTTGCATACAATGGATAAAAAATTGAGATGAAACATGTACTATCTATAAAAACAAACAAACAAGCAAAGGCCAAACGGGATATTTGAGCGTGAGCTTAACAGTGCTTTAGTGATTGCATCTAACCAATTCAGTTAATTCTGGTAGCTATGCAATAGGTAATCATTCGTAATCATCCTGTAGCATAGTCTTTTAAGTAAATGATTATGTTCAGGTATGAATATAAAACCGGATTTATTATTATGCCTCCTATGCTGTTAATGTGGGTAACGTGCCAGAGGTCCTGCTGGATTTAAGGATTTACGGGGAATATCCGTTTTTACCAGTGTAAAAGTCTAGTAACAGTGTATACCCAAACACTGGTTGATATATTCATGAAATTAAAAGATTCGAAAAAGATTGATTGCTTAATTAACCTGCAATGCATAGTAATAGCCGTGATCGAGCATGCAGGTAAGCTAGGCTACTATGCACAAACGTTACTGTATGAATGTCATAAAGTAGCAATAGCGGGGTGAACACTAAGTTCAGGCTACATATTGTATCAAACAGCGGAAACCCACAGAGCCATTTCAATATACACTTCGGCTCTAGGACCTTGTGGAGTTGCCAAGCACATGGTGGTAGTACTGGAAGACAAGACCATTTCCATTGTAATGAGTGCCTAAACCCATGTCAGTTATGCGATTCAGACTTCTGCATCGCCGTCTTTTATTATCTTTCTCTATAATTGCGCCTTCTTTCCTTCTCAGTCTAATCCTTAAAATATTGTGAAAATCTCAACTTTTTTTGTCATTCAGAAAGTGCTCTTGGAAAGGCTTTGGGAGAACTTGGTGACAGCTCCGTATCTTGAATTTCAGAAGACCAAACTGGATTTTCTCGGTCTTTTTGGACTTGGTCATTTTGCAGGAAGTCTCTCACATCCTGCCTATTAGCTACTTGACTGTATTATGGTCGCTCTGCCGTGACACAACCTGATCGGCTTTTTTCTCCAAGCCGCGCAATATGTTAAACCGGCGGTGGAATGACAAGTTTGCTTTTTTGACCGCAATTCATATTCTCTCACTTATAACGGTGAAGTGTTCCAGTGACAATGTACTACCAAACCAATCTGAAGGTAAGCGTAGATGCGTTGATTGTGCGCCCAGCATTTTTTATTTAATATAAAATGTGTTAAGCTTCTTGATATTTCTATGTGGAAAATTGCTGACATCGTTATCCTTGGAGTGCATGACAGTATTTATTTTTTGCAATAGGGTCCATCCTGCTACTTAAGGGTCTACACACAAATTGAGTAAATGCAATCTCCTTGGTAAACACAAATGGTTATGGAACGTTATAACATATTATGTAAAGATATTTATGCTGTCCGCTTTAGTGTGCACGAATGGGTAAGTAGACAGTTAGCGGCTGTAGTAAAAAGTAGCCTAATACAAATGTGCATCTCAGTCATGTTTAATAAACTTGATAGAAGTGAACGAATTGATTTTCAAGATCGCGTGCTTAGCAGCAGGAGTGGACAGGTCATAGTTTTTTCTCTCTCTCTTTTCTTTGTGAGCATGTAATAAGTGACAAACAGATTGAGACGAATTGTCCTCGATTTCCATTATTGCTGTTGAAATTGCAGGGCTTCCTCAGTTTTAAGTTCTGCTTTGATGTGATGAACGATGCTTTGGAAATGCGCTGCGCCTTGTTTTTACCTAATTTCTAAAGATAGTTTGAAGGAGGGAGGGGTGTGTTGATCTTGTTGTCTTTGTTACGGACCAGAAGAGTATCACAGTTTACGGCAAAGCGACGGTAATGACAGATAAACAGTGCCATTCGCTTCACTTTTCTCAAATCTCAACAATCTAAATGCCGTAGGCTATCTATAACCTCACAATGCATTACGCTATATATGTGACACTTCATGACGTCCGGTGTGATGTTGCCATCAACTATGTTGTGATAAGCATATATTGCATGGCATATAATGTATGCGTGTTTAGTAGGCTGATGTCTAAATTTAAATTAACATTTAAATCAAATTTCAATATTGTGCCAAGCAGGTTCCAAAGAGATTGTACGGCTACTAATGAACATGTCCTATTGAAATCCTGCCAATATTTTCACAATTTTAACGTTAGGATCTAACATTAGGATTGCTTTGATCATCACGCATTCATTTGGGTCCCTTATATTTGAATCATGGAGACCGCCTATTTGCCTCTCAGAAACAGGCTTTGTCGCCGATCACAACGGGTCTCTTATAAAGTGGGAAAACTTGGTGTGCCACACGGATAATAATATGCGATGTAGATGTGAACGTAATAAAGTGTTGGAGACACATGGCTCTTCGATTTTTTGGCCAATGGGTGAGTGTGCGCAGAGGTGATAATGACCAACTGTTTAGGTTTATCTTTTGGATAACTGCAGAAGCTCCCCGTGGGTCCGTACTTTCTGCCGTTCACTCAGCCGCGTGCATCATTTCAGCGCGCCATTCAGCGAACTGGGACCGAAGAACGTCTGTGCGGAAACAGAATATGGGAACGAAATGGCATTTTTCCACTTATCTCGACAGCCAGTCAGCTCGGGACCATTAAGAGATAACGTTCCGCCTTCTGAAATTATGGCCACGAGGGAACGTATCAGGGCCTGAATGTAATCAAGTAACAGAAATAACAGACAGGAAGCAGACAACTGACAGATTTAATTAAAATCCAGGCTTTCAACTAAAACGAAGAGTTGAATGCCGCTCACCAGTCAGTTTTTTTAAAGACAATTTTTTTTTATTAATTAATAAAAAATAGTATTTATTCATTCATTTATTTATTTATTTATTTTGAACTGTTAAATTGCAATTACAGCGCTAACGGAACAATATTCAGTAAGCACTGTTTCCTTAGGCTGTTCTTGACGTTTTATCTCATTTAAAAGTCATTGGCCATTCAATTCATTTTGGAATTAATTACCTTATCGCTAAAGATTTCCCCCCTTATTAACAGAATCCAGAACTTTGTTTAGAATAGAAATTGCATGGAAGCCAAATTCATCACGCTTTACCTGCTTTTCCACAGGCAACATTAATAATGGGTAAAGCAAGATTTGGGGGGGGGCTGCTATCCTTCTCCAGTGTGTCTGCAAACCCATTGGATTACCTCTGTCATGTAACCCCCCCTCCACGTCTCCCACCAATTGTGATTGCAAACTCTATACTGCATGCGCAGTTTGAATTGGTAGTACATCCTGATGATTATCAGAACATCGGCCGGGCCACATTTCTCTATGGTGTTTTAGGTGTGACAGTGAGGTAATCTCTGCTGCTGTTCCTGATGTCCGCCTTTTGATATTTGGAAGCCGGTGAGTGGACCCGTTTGCTGCAGAGAAATCAGCTTGTCGGATGAGGTTAGCCTGTAGGCACGACCTGAAAAGCATCTTTACCCCACTTCTCATTGAGAGTCCAGTCTTAGAGGCCTGAGACACAGGGCTATGTCAGAGACGTTTAAAGGGAACATTGAAGGGTTCTGAAGCTGTCAGACATCCCCCTGGAAAAAGGCATGGGCTCTACCCCGTTTATTTTAATTTATAATAGGCCGAAAAAAGCCATTTCCAGCTTCACTGTGAGAAAGAGCGAAACACCTGGACGTGCTCACGCTGTGCAGAGCCGTTAAATTTGACGCGGGTTGGGTGGAGGTCCACAGGAGATTATCTTGTGAATGCGATGTGTAAAAATAGTTGGAGGCAAGAACTGAAGTAGGGTAAAACTGTGCTTTGATGTCAGTCTGGTGTCTGCAGGAGCCCTACTTAATATAACCCAAAGACTTCAACTAATAAAGAGAGGAAATTGGTAGTTCTGTGGGGCATGCTTTCAACTGAAATTGCATCTCCACAAAGTCTTTCCATTAACAACCAAAGAAATCCTCTGACATGAGGCTAAAATGCTCAGTGTCAGCAGGATTAAGCTCTTCCAGCACACATTTTAGACCGTATGTATTGGATAATATTATATATTGTGGAATTTTCTTCATATGCGTAATGACCTCATATGACTGCTTAGATTCCTCATAAGCTTCAAGTTGGAACCTTCAAGTTGGAAGCAAGTACAATGGAGAGACCTCAACTGAAAAACTTGCAGGTTATTTCCACCCCAGTTCAAATGATTCCATGGTAACACATTTTAATAGTGTGACATGGCAGATAGGCTTGATGTTGGCTACACAAGGTTTAAGTCTTTCAAAAGTCACATTGCATGTTCCACGTATAACGGTAGAATCAGTGCGCTTTGTTTTTAATTGGAACAGTGCATCTGTGAGGACAAGTTTTTCACAACATCACAGCTGCACAATAGAATTTCCAGCAACAAAGTAAATAAATTAAATGATATATGAAAGTATAAATAACATGGGCATATGAAAAACAGTGAGAAAACCAGCTTTTGCAATGCCATTTTTGGAGGGTGAATAATGGTGTTGGTGTTCCGGATTTGAGTGCCAACATGAAGAGAACGGGCAGTGAATGGTAGCATAAGAGCTGTCTGTGTCTTGCTAACAGTGTGAGCATCGTGCCTGCAAAGCAGTGTTACCCCCTGACCTCATGTGAACCCCTCTCCAGATGGCAACATGGTGTGGATCCGCTTTTGAACTTCGTACGCATGTACGCTGGAGTGGCACATTCCTTCTACAGTCCACACAAACTGAGGGAGGGAGAATCTAATGAGCACATCCATGGAGAGTATTAAGATACTAATTCTAGTATCAAGTCATAATTCATTCACCAACCATTCTACGAACACATTTGTTCATAAGACTTTCTACTTTTACAAACATTTCGGAATTAACTGATCTTTGCGTTCTGAGCTTCTGTTCTACCAAAGAAAAAAGTCCCATGTAAGAAAACATTGGTGAATGCCAGAATGTTCATAAAAATGTTTTAAAAGAAAGTCTTAAGAACAAATGTGTTCATAGCATGGTTGGTGAATGAGGCCCATTGTAATCACACATTTGTGATCCTACATCTTAAGGGGTTAAATATGACCATGGGGCTTCTTTAGAGCACACTTAAGAAGAGGACACAATCATGTCCTGAGTCTGCCTATATTTTGCTTGCATTCTGTCTGGAGGCTTTCTGGTAATAAAGAAAATCTCTCAGAGAAAATGTCTTGGTTTTGGTCTGTTCATGCCATTTTCTCCAGCTGTACATTTGGATGTGGTAATTGAGATTTCAGAAGGTGTGAGGAAGCTCGGCTCATTAATTACTTTGAGAGTCTGGGATTGTGAAGCTGTTGGAGTGCACTGCTTTTATTTAGGTCGCTGCTTTAGTCAACTGTAATTTAGAATCATGGTGTCAAACATGTAATATGGATGTTGTGACAGCTGCGTGTGCTGCATACTCTGAAAGAGACAAATATGTACTGAAGATACAGAAAAGCAAAAAACGCAGACCCACCAGTGCTACACCTCTGACGCAACAACAAAAAAATGCACAGGTGAACAATAAGTTGCTCTTTATGTACTTTTGTCCACCCATGACTTTGGCTCTACTGAGTCAGGGTACATGTGGGAATAAAAACAGATTGCAGACCCACAAACAAATACATTTATTTAAGTAACAGCATGTCACAGCCAGTACAAAAGACCGTCATGTAGAGATATGGCGTGCTGTAGGCATTAAGTGATGACGCTTTTGTGTCTGTTCTTCTGTAGTCTTGTGTTGCATTCACTTTGCTTACATGATTTTTTTGCTTTGCAGACAGATGCCTATTACCCAGAGCCATTTACTGATCTTACATTTCACAAGTACATATGGACATTTTTACTGAAGCAATTCATATTAAGTTCCTTGCTTAAGGGTACAACAGCAGTGTCTCCGCATCCCAGAGACTTAAATCTGGAGCTCTCATTACAAGACGAGTCCCCTAACCATTTCCAGTCATCTCAAATTCAGTACAGAGCAACTTTTTGTTGAGTAGGTGCCAAGCTCCACGGCCAAAGGTAATCAGACATCCTGGTTATTAGGTCAAGATTAGAGGGTGTTCGCAAACCCCGTTCTATGAAATCAGTACAGTGTAGCTCCTCCATCTTCCACCAGAGGGGGCAATTCCATGAACTACTTCAGAACTGCATTTGGTTCTGAATTTAGTGCTACTGACTCTTTTCAAGAACATATATGGAGTCAGTTGAAGGGAAATCCTGGACTCCAGAGTTGCAGTTTCATGTATGGTAAAGGTTGGCTTAATCGGTAAATGTGCCATTGTGTGTCTGTAACAGCCAAATGTTTTTGCTAAGCCATCCACTTTGGAAAGGCAGGACAGAAGCCAGCTGGCTCCTGCTACAGGTGATGGAATTCAGTGTGTGAGACGGCTGAGTGACAGGGTCGGGCCAGGGGACTCGTCCTGCCCAGGGCCAGGTGGAAAGTGTTTTTTTCAAAGTCAACATTTCCACAAATTCCCTTGTCAGGCTGTCTCAGAAACCCCAAAAGACGCCTCTCTTCCCCTGGCCTCTGGGGACCCGCCTGCCAAGCGCTGGCTCGCGCTACCATTATCTCACCAGATCTGCTGTCTTGGGACACTCTGTTTGTTTGGCCTCATTATCGCTAAAAGTAACGTTTGGGATGGAGGGGGTCCAAGATTAACAACCGCTTTCTGAGTGAGCCGATTTAACGCGTGCCTGTGGAGTGTTATCGCCGGGCAATGTTATGTGTGGGGGGGGGGGTGTCTAATACTGCCGTACCCAAATGTCCCCACAGTTTTCTGGCATGGCTAAAACAAAACATCCTTACTAAAAAGAGGTCAGGAAAATGGAGAGACGGGCAAACCAGAACCAATGCTGACACCTGAATGTGTGAGGGTTATGGCTTATGTCTTATTGGCTTCATTTACTGAGTATCCATTTATTGGAGGAAAACTGGTTATTGGGGGGTCAGGGATAATATAGCTATTAGAGAAGCTCATTTTAACCTCACTGAATCTTCCCTGTTAAAAAAAAAATAAAGATTCAGCTCAGTCTCCTCTGGGAATTTGTGCTCCATACATTCCAACACTGCCATTACTTCCTAAATAAGGATATAGTAAAATAGGGATAAGCCCTGACAGCTTGTTACTGGTAGAAAACAGAAATCAGAGAGTATGTTGGTAACAACTAATGGAGCAACGCTGATGGTGATTGGTGTACACTTTTTGGCCATACTTCCAGAATCCCTGTCGTATTAGCAGGCAGTATCCACTAATTACCATTGGTGTTATCAAGGTACCCCACAATTGTTGGAGCTCCTGTCTGTTTTCTACCAGTAAGGTGACATTATGACTTATCTTATATGTCTTATCTTTAATTTGTTTCTCCTCCTGCCACATTGATGGAAAGTTTGTTTTTGGGTTTTAAGAGAATGTAATTTGTTAATCAGTGTTAGTCACTGTCAGGTGTTGTCACAAACACTAAGTTATTTCCCTCCATTTGTAAGGATCTGACATTTACCTGCTATTTTATTGTATTATATTATTATCATTTATTCTCATCTGTATGTATGTATTGTTTAGTTTAGTTTTTCCATCTGACTTGTTTACTTTTCCGTTTTGCCTAGTTGTCATGTGTCTGCCTGTTTACATCTGATCTGTCACTCCCTGTTTACGTCTCTGTACCATTCGGGTGATCTCATTGGTGTTCGGGTTCCCTCTTACTTCGCACCTGTCTCTGGGTACTTAGATTTACTAATTACCACTAACATACTAACGATTGATTAGATCTACTAACTCCACTAACAAACTAATTTGTATATGACCACTAACTCTACTAACGGCAGGGGTGTGTATAGTTACTAATCTCACTAATATATTAGAGCGCACATTTTCATGCTGTTCTGTCCTTGCTAATCATTCTCAGCTGCATCTGATCTCCTCTTCCTGTCATCTTACTCTATGCACGATTTCCTGAAACTCCAGGTCATCTGTCATTGTGTATGTTTGGAGTCCAGTCCGCGTTTTCCCTAGTTGTCTCTGTGGTTGTTTAATTGTTTCCCAAATGTATTTCATTGTCTCTCGTTTGGAACCCCGCCTTCTCACACACCTGATTCCCTTTGTGTCATTTGTATCTTGTGCATTTAAACCCCGTGTTACTTCCAGTCTGTGTCAGAACGTTGATTACCTTTTCCAGTGCCTACTATTTTCTAAAGCCTGAGATCAGTATAATTATTCCGCGACACCTGTTTGAACTACTATTCTTTTGCCTTGCCCTTATCTGTCCAGTCTGCCTTTCGATTTTGACCACGTTTGTATATCGACCATTCTCCTGCCTGATCCCTTTGTACTGCCTGAACTCTGATTCCCTGGTTTTTCGACTTTCTGGATTGTCCCTGATTGTCCCTCGTTGCCCTATCGCCTATCGTTTGTTTTGTACCTACCTACCTCTGATCTCCTGGCTTGACCCCTGAACGGAATAAAGAACTCCTTTTGTCTAATCCTGTGGTCTGCGTCTGGGTCCTTCACTCGAACGTAACACCATTCATCTATCTTTTTGTTGCTTGGCCATTTCTTTCTAACCAGAGTAGGCCTAGTAGCTTCATGGACATGCAGAGGCCTCCCAGAATTGCATAACCCTGTCCTTTTCTGGTAAGGAAGCTCACATTGACAGTTGTGGCTATCAAAATGAGTTGTGGCAGGTGCAATTTAATATGGGCGATATAAAAAGAGTAACTCATATGCTTGTGGGTGGTCCAGGAGGGTTCTCCTCTAATATGACTTCTAGTATCACTTGATGGTGTTCGCACAGGATGTGAAGTCATTAAAGATTCAAATGAAAAGTCTTTCGCCTCGTGTCCATTAAATTTTGTGGGGCACCCGCTGGTCAGGTTACTGGTGGATTTGCAAAGACTTCTTGAGAAGAGCACAGATTTTTGTATTTAATTATTTATTTAATTAAATGCATTCATTTTTGGGAGCTCACCAAAATGTATTGTTTTAAAGCACACACTAACTACGGCAGATAATACATCAATAAAAGAGAACATGACGGTGAAAAGGTACATGTTTGTTTTGGTATTCAATGTATTTTCAACGTTTTATTACCTTTTAAAAAAATAAATTCACCAACTGTAGGCTACCATTAGTTGTACGTTTACGTCAAAATACAACTAACAATTTAACTACGGCTTGTTGTGTTTCTACGCAGTAGCATATCCGAAAATAGTTCCACTATTATAGCTAATTTAAAAGTGACAACATCTTATAAGCTCAAAACAAACACGTACCTTTTCACCGCCATGTTCTCTTTTATCGATGTATTATCTGCCATAGTTAGTGTGTGCTTTAAAACGATTCATTTTGACGAGGTCCCGAAAATGAATGGGATTGAATGGGGAGCCTGACAACTGGTACTACTGAGGATGCCGTTAACAGTCAGCAGGGACAGCTCACATTGCTAGTTTTCAAGCTATGCAAATATAATGGGGTAGGCTCCACAAAATTCTGTCACACGAAGGTGAAATATCCCTTTAAGCAGAGACATTAGCTTGTGCCATGAAGCATGCAACGTGTTTGAGAGATTCCTTTGGATGTGCATTAAAAATGCATTTACTCTGCGCCGGTTAACTGCGGGGACATAAGACAGAGAGGCAAGCAGGATCCAAACACATTTTTTTGCTGCACAGAATCATCTATTTTGCAAGAACATTTTAATTGGGAGTTAAAAATATTACTGTTAGTTGAAATTGTGTTCCTGTCTGAGCTTTTGTCTCTTTTGCAAAGGGACTTGTAAAATGTCTCTTTTGATCCCTTCTGAAGTAGGGCCCTTTAAATAATTAGTGCCACACTCAGAGTAGTTTTGGATGCTTTACATATAGGACAGGTGTCATTTTCACAGATTGATACATTCATTTTAAATGCATGCCATTTTATTTCTATGGCACCACGAGCTGCACTCGCCACATCAGTGTGGGGATTTGTTTGAACACAGTGGGATAGAGACCTCATGCATTGTAAGTGTCGAATGTTAGAGACTTATATGTTCTCCACAGGGTAAGTGAGGCTCCAGAAGCCTTAAAAAATATGACCCATCAGTGTAGAATAGTCTCATTTTAGCATGCATCTTTAGAGGTTTTTCACAAGAGACCTATAAGCATGTGTTCTCTCTCCTGCGTAAAAACTTGTTTGACCTAGGGACCCCCACCCAGGCTCAAATGCATCCTGGGGGCCCCCCCTATATATAGTCATTGCATATCAAGTCTGGCTAGGGACCCCCTACAGTACCTTCAAGGACCCCAAGCTGCTTAGTTTCAGCAGGGTGGCATGGTTGCTATAGCGTCAGCAGCTATCCATAAAAAGGGTACAGGGTGGTAATAGCTGCTTAGCGTCAGCAGTTAGCTATGAAAAGGGTACAGGGTGGCACGGGGATCAAGATAGAAGCATTCACGTCGCAATCCCTGTCAGGTAATACTTGGTATTACCTGTGAATTCTACCAAACACTCTGAAGCCGAGTTGAAAGACAATGATGTCCAGAAGCTCAACAAATACCAGCTGCTTTAGTCAGATGGGGCTACAAGACTGGCCCAACCACCTGTGAATGGGGAGAAGCAGACCGTACTATGGAGCACTGTCTTTTCTGCCCTCTACTACCCAACCCTTGCAGCTCAAAAGACCCCACAGAGTTCAATACAAATGCAAAGAACTGTGTAAAAAATTGGAAAACTGTCATATAACCATCATGCTTAGAAGAAACGAAAAGTAGAAGGAGGGTGGCACAGCTCCTTAGTGTCAGCAGTTAGCCATGAAAAGGGTACAGGGTGGTATGGCTGCTTTGCATCAGCAGTTAGCCATGTGAAGGGAATAGGGTGGCATGGCTGCTTAGCAAATGTTGCATTATTTTGACCAACAGATATTAGCCTATCCAAAGACTGCAAATATAGATTCTGTAATCCCGATCTTGTAATATCTTGATCAGAATGATCCCATCTAAAAAGTCTTTGGAAAAAACTGGAACAAAACCTACAAGATCCATTTGATCTGGGATAGCAAAAAAAGGTATTTCAAAATCCAGATAATTCTGATCTTGATTAAAAGTTTTGAAAAATTGGGCCCTGTGGAGCAGAATAGCAGAATCATTTCTCGGAGGGAGTATACCTGCTCTGGCTTCAGGCGTACACTCTCCTTCCCTCTGGAGAGGCAGTTCAATGCTGAGGGTAGATTGGTCAAATATGAGTGGACACTGACAGCACTATGTTATTTATTTGGAGAAAAGTCAAGACTGCAACTAACAGGCATGCAGCTAATGTGTTTTTTACATTTGGTGAAATATTACTAGTTCCTCACCAGAATCTGAGGGTTTCTTTAAAATTGGAGGAAGAGGGGGGGTTTTCTTAAGCTATGGACATCAGATATGCGTGAAAAGGTCCATGGACATCAGACCCAGCCATGAGCACACAGCGATAACACAGCCCTTTTCTTACCGCAAGAGTGATCTGGAGAGGATAATCATACGTGTTTCATTTAGGAGAATGGACAGAGTTGTTTTTTTGTGAAGATTAAAAAGAAATGTAGCCCCGCCCCCAACATCAATCTGGATCGTTGGATTGTCACTTCATTGTCTGCGTCGGTCGATGTGCAGAATAATCAGCCCTGGTCACTCTGCTAAGATAGATAAATAAATATGATTACTTGTGCTGAATGCTTTGAAAAAAAATGAAAAAAAACTGTCTGCTTCCTCGGTGCTTAACAATACATTTTTATTGCACCAATCAATGTCACAGCCTGTGGCTCTTTTAAATGACAAATTTAACGAGGCTACTTGACCTTCTCCGGCACTCCTTTTGAGGCTAGTTGAAGTCAACCCTCTATAAACTCACAGAAAATATATCTACCATTTCATTTCACAGCCTCGTTACAATATTTACTATGAATTTTTTTTTTTTTTTATAACATCCGCCTCCTTTAAAACAGCTCTTTGATGCCAGAACAGCAAATCTGTCAGCGACGTCTGTCTCCTTTCTAAAGTGAATCAAAGGCACATCGCAAAGGAAATAGAGACAGTGGTAAAAAAAAAGAAAGAAGCTGAACCACGTTTACTGGAGGACACACAGCTTTGGGTTCATACATCGTTTCCACTAATCACACACACTGCAGTTCTGTGTTGGTAAAACTAAGCTTATAATGGTATGAAATACACAAACTGTTTTGTTTGATATTAAGTAACACCGCATTTGCTCCAGACAACGGTGATCACATGACTCATGCCGCCCCACTATAACCAGTATAATAGTCTGGTGTTGCCGATTTCCCATATGGTTCCACTTAAAATTTAAATCAACTTAAAATAACACATTTTCGGTCCTGGTCAAACCATGGGCTTACTCTGACCTAGCTCTTGTCCGAAACAGTCAGTGAAAGTAAGTAAAAAATTTTACTCACAATGGTGGAAATAGGGAAGAGAGATTGTCATTATTTGTTTACGCGTGTGTGTGTGTGTGTGAGATCTCCTGTTAGAGGGTAACTGATAATACAGAGAGCTGTTTATTGTCCGTAGCCTCAGAGCATTCCTGGCCTGCTCCTGTTCTCTGGCAGCATTAGATGGTCCACACCAGCCCTGCCTGCACGGCTCCCATCACAGCCTGATAATCCTCTTCTCACTGAGCTCTGTACAGCTGTCAATAGAGCCTGGGTCTGTTCTAACACAGGATAGGCCTTCAGGACCAGTGCTGAGCTGTGCTCATCTGGGACTAGTGCATGCTGTTCTGTGCAGTGCTGTACTGTGCAAAGCTGTGGTGATCTGACCTGGGCAGAGTTATCTCTAGTGGTGCTGAGCTGTGCCGATCTGTGCTGGGCTGTTATCCACAGGTTGTGCTGTGCTGGGCTGAGTTTTTCCCAGGCTGTGCCGCACTGGGCTGAGTTACCTGCAGACTGTGCTGTTCTGAGTTATCCGCAGACTGTGCTGTCTGAGTTATCCCAGGGTATGCTGAGTTATTTCCAGGCTGTGCTGTTCTGAGTTCTCCCCAGGCTGTACTGGGGTGTGTTCTCTCCAGGCTGTGCTGTGCACAGTTGGTTTGTGCTGTGAATTCATTAATACATTTTGAGAGGAGGGGGCCTGTGTAGGATGGGGACTGTTGGCCCTGCCTTGCACATACAGTAGATATGAAGAGCACCACATGTACAGCTGCATGTCCTTATTCAGGGGTGCAGTATTCCATAGGGTAGCATGCACTGCAGTCAGCTCCTCTCACATTCATATTTCTCAAGCCATTTTAGCCTCTGGCATAACACAGAGGCACGCACTGAGAATATATCTGCATGTAGAGACATGCTTTATTTCTCTCGCCACACGCACATGTGCACACATACACACACGCACACACGGACACACACACACACTTGAAGTTTGGAAACTAAGATGAATCCTCCTCTAAAGAAACAATAAATAAGCAGTGATAATGACAGGTTTCCACCGTAAGGTCCAAACACCACATGAATACGGTCAGCTGATGCTAGCAGAGTTCTGATAAGCTAACGCTGTTTAGAGAAGGAAGAGGACTTCTGAAAGGAGCCATTTCCTTTTCCATCATGAACTGCAGCTTCCACGTTTGGCCTTGACCAGAGAAAGCCTTAGCAATATTACTTTGTGTTGACATTATTGAGAATATTTCCACTTTGAACCTCTGTGTGAGTGATACTGAGGTGCTAAGAGCCCGTTTCTGCCAGACTAAAGATTATTAGGCCAATTACACAATCTTTACACACACACATGCATGCACAGACCTGAGGGTATCCATGCACACTCACATATACATGCACACACAAAGACACACATATAATTCACGCACACAACTGCATGCAAGCACATACTTACAGATACATACACATGCTGCTTTGTTGGAGTGAACAAAGCCAATAGAATATTCAGGCTTGGCAGTGAGGTGAGGAAAGCCCCCCCGTCAATTGCGGTTATGATGATGTGTATCATCATACAAGGATAAGGTTTTTCTATTGGTCACGTACTGTGTAATGTACAATCCATTTACATTGTAGCCAATCAGCAGTGCAAATGTTTAGTAGGCCACCAATCAGAAGTGATCATCTTTTAAGTGGCATGCTGTGTGAGAGCTCCAGTTTAGAAATGACATGCTTTACATCAAACATATGTTTTAATAAATTAGAAACAAATAATGCAAATATACATTTTCATGTGGGTTAATGAATACTTCAGATGTACTTCAAAAAATGACACATGGTCTTTAATAATTGAATAGGATGTCAGAGTGTCAGAGCCCAGCACTTTGGGTCTTAATGGCTGTTACTGGTCTGTTCTACAGGGAAACACCAGGGCTCAAAAAGGCTGCAGAGTGCTGGTGCTAACCTGGATCGCTACGACACAACGGTACCTTTCCTACTGCAAGGAGAACAGCGCAGGCCAATCAGTCTCCTCAAATCTATGGTAAACCTTCACAACCTCTCTTCTGTTCTATTCACAGCTCATGATTCAGGATGATCAACACAATATCATCTGTATACTCCTGTTGCTTTCTCCGTAATGCATTTCCTTTCTTAAGTAACCCCACTGCTAACAAAAGCTATCCACCTCTAGGAGCGAATTCCTGGGGTTGGACGCACACTTTAATAATTTTTTGCTCCTTGAGTTAATTTAATACATAATCACAGTACTTGCTGCCTGACAGGCTGGAAGAGACAGAAAAACATGAGAAAAATTGACAGAAATAAAAGCTTCACAAGTCGCTTGGACAAGGGGAGTGTGTTACTTGCACTTCAGACGGCTTGACCCCTCTCGGTCAACAATGTGGGAACTCTGCATTTCTGGTTCCAACTCTCCTGCCATGGAGCACGGGTTCCAAAGTCCCAAACAGCGGTCTGAGATCTGTGGTCATGGTGGCTTAATCAAATCATACCACTCAGGGTTTATAACATTTTAAATATATATATTTTTATGGGAATGTCTTGGACAAATTGAGTACGTGTTCTGCAACTGAATCTGTGGTCAGGAGCCACCCTGGGCTGGGAGATTCAGTATGGGCCGGCTGGAGTGGATTTTTTCCCCCCAAATCGGGATCCTCTGAGTAGCGCAGCTTGGATCGTTGCCAGGCGTTGGGAAAACAGGGTGCGGAAGGATTTTGGCAAGGCTCAAAAACCAGGGGACTGAATCTCAGAGTTTCCAAGGTTTACTACATGGCCCTTTTATGAGTGAGTGAGTTTTTCCTGGCTCTGGAGAAACGGGCGGGGCTCACTTTGTGAGGTGGCCCAGTTACAGCCTCCACTTTGAGATGGGGAGAGGTAGGCCTATCGGTGAACTCCATTCAAATTTACATGCAAAATAAATAAAGAAAACTAAAAAATATCCATACATCCATTATCTAACCCACTTATTCCTGGTCAGAGTCACGGGGGGTGGTGCTGGAGCCTATCTCAGCATGCATTGTGCAAGTGGCAGGAATACCCTCTGGACAGTTTGCCAATCCATCGCAGGGCAGAAACACCATTCAATAAAAAAGATTGCTAAAGGACTTTGTAATGTGCACCAGTGTAAATGTGCACCAGCTGTAAATATTCCCTTGGAAAATATGGAGAGAGATTGTAGTGATTTATTTATGAAGGGAAAAAAGGAAGGTTAATTTGCTTTGGCATGCTATGGGACTGTAATACTTTGGCTGTGCAGCTGCACCTTAATATGGAGCTATAATGTGAAAGACACAGCATAGGTACTGTAACCATAAACGCAGTTTGCTTTTTGTAACTAAGCCTTGATGCAAGATAGTCTACTGTACACTAAGGGTGTGCCCGAAGCCGAAATCCAGAAGTGCACGGATCGTGGGTTGGAGAATTAAGCAATGGATAAGCAAACAAATTTGTTTATTAAAACATTAAAATATATAATTAGGGATGGAACCGTTCGATATGGGCCATGTGACTCAATCGGCACTACCTGAGATACTCTTTAACGTGCTCGCTATAATCGAACAGTGTGGCTTGTTTATATATGCCTATGTCAATCTTGTTAAAGCAAAATAAAAAGAAACAAAACGTTAAATGAAAAATCTCAACATCTTGCATGTGAACGATACTATCTCTGTAATGCTGCTTGCTTTAATTTGGCTGCACTTAATCTCGACACCTTTTCAGAACATAAAAACACCTTTTAAAAGAAAGCAAAAGAACAGCTAGAATCAGTAGCCTATGTCCCGTTTTGAAATGTCACTTACTGGCTATCAAAATCATTATTGTATTTATGCTAGTTGTGTTGTTTGTATTTTTAAACTGTACCGACAGTCGGTTCTGCCTCTGTATTGCTGCATAATCAATTCCGTCAATCTCGGCATTTCATGAGCCCAAATTTGCAACGCAATTAATAAAATGAAAATATGACGTTTTAACGAAAATGTTTTAGGCTTGTCGCGGTGATCAGTTTAACAAATGGAATACTAAAAGCATATTAAAAGCTGTTAAAATGCAGCCATATCCAGACTTTTTTCATTTTCTTGAATTAAAAGCTTTTCAGGTGTTCTACTCATGAATGCATTTTGTTGGACTGTTCATTTTACTTTTTTTTATTTAGAGTGGTTTTCTCAATAAATCATTAGGCTAAAATCCTTAGGTTTTCTCCTTGAATTTTATAAAGCATAATAATAGTAATGATAATAATATTACTATACATAATCATTTATGTATCCAAGTTCATATAGTAAAACAAAAATACAATATGAAATCACAACAGGCAGAAAGGGCTGTTAAATGTATAATGGAATGGTTTGATGTTTTTATAAAACTGCCTTTTCATTCTGAGTTGATTATATATTTTACCTCAGATTTTTTCCAGTTCTTATCCAAAATTATTGTTCAGTGTCCCCCAGTTAGGGGGTGGGGGGTTCAAATAGGTTAACAAAAACAACCTTTAACAAAACGAAACAATAGATAAATACGTATAAAAGTACAGAATATAGTTCTTATAAAAAAATGTGAAAAATTTCTGATCAGATTTCCACAAATTTTTTTTCTTTAAAAAAACAAACATATTTCCTATATGTAACGTGACTTCCGGTAGAAGCCCCACCCACTTCCGGTTTAATACAGATACAGATACAGAAAATGTTGATGGTCGAACAGATACAGATACAGATAGTGGCACCGCTGCACACCCCTACTGTACACCCAGTATTTTTGAATGCTTTTCTGCTTTTCTTTGTCCCAATAAATATGATTGGAATGGCCAATCATATTTACCAGCCACGCTTTTTTTTTGCAACTCCCACTATTATTTTTCTGAGAGAGCAGACACAGCCCCCCTCTCCTCCAGGAACAACACAGGTCACGTCACAACATTGAACTCCCGCCCGCCAGAGATGATTAAGATTGTCACTGAATCAACCTCTGGCAGACTTCAGGACCACAGAGTACACAGATCCTTTACTTAAGTAAAAGTGCAAATACCCACATAAAAAATACTCAGGTAAAAGATAGTTTTAGTACATTTTGGAAATGTATACTTAAGTCAAAGTATATAAGTACTGTGATGGGTTTAGTAGCAGTAAAGCAAACACAGAGGAGAGAGATCAGACAGGTCACCGAACCAATAAGGGAGATATAACATGAAAAGAAGAAAAGAAAAACAGGAACAAATTCCTGACAGCTAACAACTAAATGAAATCTACCCAGGAAAATAGGGCGAACTTGAATAGAACGTAAAGCATAATCCCCATATTAGCTGGGGAGGGGATAAGCTCATCATTCGTCAATGGGGTGTACCTCTCAATTCGTCAATGTACCTCCCAGGGTCACCTCACTCCTTCCTGTTTGTTCAAAGAATGTTTTAACGATTCCGAGTCTGAACCTAATCAAGAGGAGTCCTTCTCAGGTTCTGAGCCTGGTATAGAGAGGGACGTGCACGACTTTGTTGCTGCTTGTATTGTTTGCGTCCGGAACAAGGGTTTTCAACTCCCACCCTCTGGGTTATTACGCCCTTTACCCATGCCCAGTCGACTTTGGAGCCATATTGCTTTATCTCGCAAACTTGCCCCGCGTCACGTGAAACCGTTGAGAGACCCCCTCCCCCTTCTCCGATCGTGGATGGAGGTCCGGTGCATACTGTCCGCCGTATTTTAGCAGAGATACGGGTAGGTAGGGGTTGGCAGTTTTTAGTGGAATGGGAGGGCTATGGCCCAGAAGAACGGTGTTGGGTTCCGTCTAGGAATATTTTGGATTCTGATCCTTTTCCGCTGCGGTTCTCGTCCTTTTTCTCCAATTGAGAATCTATCGGATTTTTTCCACATTCCGTTCCGGGGTTTTGCTTCCCCTTGCTCGTTATTCATTTAAGTTCCTTATTTCCGCAAACTTGTACTGTGTTAAAACATTTTAAGAAAAAAAATATGAGGGAACTTAAAAACACACATGCTCAACTACCTAATTAGGAACCAATTGATTCACCCCACTCTTTAATTTGATAAATTTTTTAAAAATTGTTACTTATTTGCAATATAGCCCAATAGGCACAGTAGCAACATGGGAATTTTATTATTCATGGCATGCATAGCTATTTCTAAACATTTCTCTAAACATGAATTATAAAAAATTAACAGCTTGTTAGAATTTTGGGATTGCAATTGTGGTTGGAACAAAAACCAGCCTACACAGTTGTCCCTGAGGGCCAGGTTTGAGAACCAATGATCTACGTTATCTGGCTAGAAAAAAAACACCCACAGTGTAGCTACTAGCTAGCTAGCTAATAGCCTAATGTTAGTTAATAAATTACCTCGACGTGTTTTAAAATTCGAAGATGAATTCTTGAATGATAGGATCTCGTGCTGTTTTGGCAGGCACAAGAGACAGCTGTAGGATTTTTTGTACCAAGAATTTTGAACAGTTCGCCTAAATAAGGCCAAGGATGGTGAATGACTTCATCCATAAGATTAAATATTTCACTGCACTGCAACAAATGATGATGGTCCCTGTCTGCACTCTTTTCAGCTACAAGAAATTCAGCAATGAGTAGCCTATCAACAGTCGGAGAAGGAAGACACACATTTTTAAAAAAAAACAATTTTTTGAAAGCGCGCATATTGGTCGACTTGGTTCCGCTTTCTTTGCATTTAAATCAATGAAAATGAATGGACGAAAATGTTTCTTTTCAAAAACACTTTAATCAAAGAGTAACTACACTGTTTTAGAAATGTAGTAAGTAGAAAGTACCGTTTTTTTGTTTAAAATGTAGTGGGTAAAAGTGAAAAAAAGTTAAAAGTCCCATACAAAATAAATACTCATAAAGTACAGATACGTGAAAAACGTACTTAAGTACAGTAACGAAGTATTTGTACTTTGTTACGTTACACCTCTGCAGACCAGGCACCCATTGACCACTGGAAGGCGCTGGTCAGTGGTGAGACAGTGTGTGAACTGATACCAGACCGTGGGGGCCCTCCACACACTGGAGCAAAGCCTTAACAGATACCAGACCGTGGGACCAATCCACACACTGGAACAGTGCCTTAACAGATACCAGACTGTGGGGCCCCTCCACACACTAGAACAGTGCCTTAACAAATACCAGACCGTGGTGCCAATCCACACACTAGAACATTGCCTTAACATATACCAGCCTTAACAGGATGAGCCATCCAGCTCACTAAATGGCTTTTGACAGCGGACAGCATAACGCCCTGAGGGCACTGAGAGGAGAAGAGCTCTTCGGAGGGAGAGGAATACCTGCTCTGGCTACAGGTGTGAGGAGGGCCTGTGTGGGGTACTGATTGTGCCTTTAATACAAGCATATAAAATATGAGAGGACACTATGACAACATGAGCTGTATAACTCCAAGGCAAATATAAATATTTGAATTGAATTTTGTTCCGTCTTGTCAAATGATGTTCTTGACACGTAAGGAAATCGGTCCACTCAAGGGTGAGGATGTTTACCTGTGACCTGATGGCCTTGCGTGGCCCTCCGAGACCAGGGCGTAAATTTAGCAGCAACCTGGCAATGTGTGAACCCAAAACAGGTCATACCCCCCTGCTGGGTTATGGGACCAGAGCATGCAAATTGTCTGCCTGCCGGAGTTTTGGGCTGCGTAAGGTGGCCGTAAATTCACATGCACCGTTTCTCTGAGCGTGCCGCCTTCGTCTCTGACAAACGGCTCTCTCTGGGAAATGGCGGGTGTCTTGGCCCCTGCCTCTTCTTCTCCCGTTATTCATGCATAGAAGAAGGCAGCCAGCATTCCCAAAAGTCTGTGTGTCTCCTGGCATGTGATAAAATGTAATGAGATAGAATCCAGCCAGTTAGAGCCCCCCGTCCGTTTCTCACCCCGCCCCTCTCGAGAGTGCAATGGGTACACATAACACTGAAGTGCTGAAAGTCTGGAGCTCGCGCAAGATTAATGTCACATAGCACTGAAATACAAAGATAATTCTGTGAATGAGTTTTCTCTTTCTAAAAACAGAAGGGCAACCTGCATCATGAACATAAATTATGCATTATTAGGTTTCCATGCTGAAATTAAATCTGAGCAGAAATGAGAATCTGCACTTTAGAAGTGCTAAAGAAGTGCTTTGTAGCGCTTAGCAGAATTCCAAAGTGTCTGAATTGAAGCGTGGAGAAACAGCCATTTTAGCAATCTGATGGGTACTCAAAAAATCTAACAATGAAGAAAACTAATAATATTTCTGAATATGCCTGAATTCATCTACTTGGGGTTTCAGAGAATTACCTACAGTCAGGTTTTGATCAAGATTACTTGACTCACAATTACCTTACATATAAGATGAATAAAATGTAAATGTAATATTTGTTTCTTCATAAACAGTTTGAAGAAATCATTTTAGTGAGCACTGAACTCATCCAGTAGTGTTTGTGAATTAAAAACAGTTGCAAGTTTAAAAATGAAATTAAAGGGCCGCTGCGGTAGTACAACGGTAAAAGAGTACAAAAAGAGTACAACAAATGTAAAAGAGTACATTTACATTGTACTCCGAGGATCGGGGTTCGCGCCCCGGACCTGCCATTTTCCGAGCATGGCCGGCGCCCTGTGGGAGCAGCAATTGGCGGCTGCTTCCGGGTGGGGGGAGGGGCTCGGAGAGAATCGCTGCGCATATAGCAGCCACGGACGGGTTGGAATCACGGTCAGGCTCGGAAGGAGTCGCGCTCTGAAAAAGAGCGTGGCTACCTTCGCTCTACTGCCGGCTGACAGAGGTTGTGCAGCAGTGATTCTCTAGCGGTTGCTACACGGGGGGAATTGAATTAGAATAGGGGTTCAATTGGCTACTAAATTGGGAGAAAAATGGGGAAAAAATCAGAAACAATTTTTTTTTTAAATGAAATTAAAGTTCGAACAGTTGAAGTAAATTGAATTAAAATTTAAAAAAAATAAAACTAAATGTTGAAAAATAAATTAGAGATGATTATGTAAATAAATATATTTTTTTTTTTTTGGAGGGAGTGGATGTTGACGAAAGTTGTGGTTGTGTAAGTGTTACTTTATGTTTGTTGAATGAAAGAGGGGGTCCCTGTCGGACATTGGAGGGGTGCACTGTTACAGTCTCAGTCTGTTCTTATTTCAGAGCCATCCTGCTTCAGTGAACGTGCTGATCGAGGCGGAAGGGGAACAGCTGGTCCTGGTTCTGGAGAAGAATGAGTAAGAGCCTCACCTCACTCTCACTGTCAGTACACAAACACTGGCTCTCAAACAGTCATCTTTGGACTGCACACCACCTGCATGTGCAGAACCCGGGGGTCCGGCCAGGGGAGGGGGGATACAGCCATATGTATGGCCAAGCAGGGCTCTCATACCGCAAACAACAGACGCTGGTCGGCGGACTTCGGTGCTGTGGAAAATAGGTTGATGCGTGGAAGCCTCTGCCTCTGGTGCTAGTGAGCTCTACCACATTCATATGAAAACGCCAATGTTGTGTAATCGAGAACCTGGGTATTTCGCCTGGAAGGGTTCCTTTGGCTAAATAGATATTGCAATATATTACATTGCTGTGAAACATATTTATCATTATATTTTCAAAAACGTTTACGTATTTATAACATATACATTACGATATATTTCATTTCTAAAAGAGTCTGGCCTTTAGGGATTTCTTACAGCTGTTTTGGGCTCACCCAGTCAGGGGAGTGAAATTCAAAAAGGTGGGTTCGAGTGCGTAATGCCCCGACTCTCACCAGCAGTCAGGGATTCGCCTCTTTGACCCGGGTGACCATTAGTCCCAGCTGTAACCCTCTCAGGTGCATCAGGTGATCTTTATGCATCAGACGATCTTTATGCATCAGACAAGCTATGATTGATACTGCTGTGCCTCCAGAATATTACCCAGCATGCTCATGAGAGACTTTAGGATCTGCCTTGCCATCAATTCAATCAGAAAGTGATCTGTAGGAACTGGTCTCTGACAGGGAGGCAAAATAAGAAACAAAATGGCAAACATGGGGTGCAGTAGCTTGCTTATAATCACATTGAGGCTTTAACCAGATGCTGCAAGTTCACCCGCAAATAAATGACTGTTTCATTTGTGTAATGTGCTGTGATTGAATTTCACAGTACGGTTGCATTAAAATCGACATGTAGTTAATGTGCCATTCAGTAGTGATTGAGAGGAATACCGTTTCGTTCCAGCACTCTGGGTTTTAAGCTATTCGCATTGCATGAGGGCGATGTGTTCACAAGGTTTTTTTCATTTGGGCTGATCCCGCATGTGAAATAATCTAAAATAAAAGCGTGCCAAAGAAAACAAGCTACCCAGTTTCATTAATGGCCAATGCGCTGTGTGGAGCAGAACCCCCCAGACGCGTTTCAGAGCATCGGCGGACTGCGTGGGAGGGGAGCGGGCTGGAGCGACGCGGCTTTGCATGAAATCAATAGCACAAACCGTGCCAGAGATTGATTCGAGTTTCAGGCGCACAATCTGCAAATCATTACATTTGCAGTCCTTTGGATAACATTTAGAAAATAATGACAGCTTTGGACCCGAGCTCTGAGTTTTCCTGTCTGAGAAATGTTATAAAAAATAAAAGCAATGATAATTATCTTATGTGTGTCTTGTGTGTGTGTGTGTGTGTGTGTGTGTCTGTTCGTGTGTGTGTGTGTGTGTGCGTGTGTGTGTGTGTGTGTGTGTGTGTGTGTGTATGTGTGTGTGTATAAAAAAAGTACTTATCTTTTCAGTTCCTGTCGTTTTGTCAGCTATTTAGGTCTGCGCCTGAAGAGCTGACATATAAATGAGGGAATTGTGTGGCCTTAGACTCCATCTCACATTGATTTCCACTCCAGCTTTCAGGTGTTAAAGCAGTGCTGTAAGAAAGCGCTGGAGGCTATCCTCTCAGGGTGCCCTCAGAGTGAACAATGCTGTAAGAAATTGCCATGTGAGGATTTAAAAAAATAGATCTTTTCACCTGTCCACAGCAAGGTGTTTTCAGATCGGCCTTTTTGTCTAAAAGGTCAGTCAGGCGGAAAACAGTGCCAGTCAACCCAGGCAAATACAAAGTGTGTCTCCCCATCTCTCTGAAACAGAGTGACCATGTTTTAGGACGGGAACTTGGCTGTGTGTAGTTGGAAGAACGGTACAGCTGACAAGTCCAACTTGGACAGAAAAATAAATAAGTTGTTTAAAAGAAAACAGCTCAAGTACAAGTTGAGAAATCCAGACATGCACACGAAGCGATGCTTATTGACCTGAATGGCTCCATGTATCTTCAAGAGATCAGCATAGGCAGAAACCTGTTGAGGCAGGAGGATAAGAGAGTAACACTTTCAGAATGAAGGCAGTCTGAAGCACTCTTTTAGTGGGGCTAATCAGTGCCACTAAAATACTCCAGTCTGGATCTTTCTGTGCTAAATCACCAGGGCTGTGATCCATTATGTATTTATTGCTTATACATTCCTCAACAAAAGTATGCAGTTGTTGTTGTAGTAACAGCAGCACCACCAGTGGTAGTAGTAGTAGTAGTGATATGTGAACATTCAAAAAAATCTGAATGGTAATTTGTATTCCATAAACGCTGTAAACATATTTGTTCAGTGCAGGGGTGTAAAATAGAGTTTACACCTTTGCGCTGTACAAATATGGATATCCAAATATTCATCAGATTTCACATCTGCCATGCTCTGCAGATATTTGTGCCCTGGAAGGTCATCTTATACAATTTATAAATGGTCACAGTTGGAGTTGGAGTATCCTACTCATCTGTGATCCATTCCCCGGCAGGGTCTAGATTTAAACCAGGCGTATTATAAAACATTGAGGATAACCATCAAGTCCTGAATCACACTGTTTTTTTTATTTAAAAAAAATATATATTATTTACTGTTCTAATGTGGTCTCAGAAATTCTGTCTGGCCACAGTGGAGTCAGGCTTATCCTAGAGTTAGGAGAGCATCTGCCTGAATACAAGACAAATATCAGGCCATTAAAATGTCCTCCCTGTAGCGTTTTATTTATATGGGAGGAGAGATTTACTGACTCCATAACATTAGGACAATTAAAGGCTGTTTAGACTGAAGATAATGATAAAGGTGGTTATTAAAGAGCCTGGGGACCGCAGCGCAGTTAGTCTCAAAAGAGGACAGGGATTCTCTGATCCCGCAGGCAATTGGCTGCTGCCAGTGTGGGTGTGGCCGGCAGTCTTGGCACATGGGCCAGCGTCCCCAATGAACCCCAGCTGTAAAAACACGAAGGAACCGGCGGTGAAGAAAATAATCATCAAATAAAATTATGAAAATTGGAAACATAGAAGAGGAGGATTTTAGCTCAGCATATGTCAGCTGTTTTTTTTTTTTTTTAATGGATAATTGTTTAAGATCATGTGGATTGTTAAATATCTATAGACGGATGTCATCTTTTTAGCTGCCGTGCACATTAATTTTAACAACAGGCAGAACAAAATTTGCATTCACGCCATCTAATTGCTCTGCAATTAGCCTACAAGCAAAGTATTTTGGTAACACTATGACAAGGCTACATTAATTCACATTCATCAATGATTTGTTAGTTAATGCGTTTCTTCATTTTAACAGAATCTGAGTGTTGTGTCTGTGTGTGGGCAGACTTGGGCTCATCAGGAACGTGTGTTTGCTGCGCTGTGAAGTTTGTGCTCCGATGTGATTGTTTCTGCTTACACCATGTGGTCCATCTGCATTGTCTATGTAAACACATGTTGGTACACATTAGAGTTGGGGGGGTGCATACACACCCTCCCGCTTGGAATGCCAGTACACAGCCAGGTCCAGTTGTTCGGGGAGTCAGAGGGTGCGTCCCAATGTTCTTCACTCCCCACCTCCCTTCCTCCACACCCCCACTACTCCTCCTCTCCTACCCGGAAGTATGCAAAACTGTCTGAACATTTCCAGTACAAGTATTTGCATGTGCAGTAAACAATGTACCTGACATTGCGGTTTACGTCGAGACATTCAATAATATGTAACCATTAATATGTAATTACGATGTAATCAGCGACATTAAATGAAAACACAAAGATCCGTTTCCGGGGCACGGAGTAGAGGAGGTGCTAGTGGAAGAAGGGAGGGTGTATTTTTCGAGTATTGGGATGCACCCAGACTCTCAGAGCTTAAAGGGGTAATAAACACCGGCTTTTGTTCTGTCTCCGCCCACTTCACAATTGAGCTTGAGTGAGAGAGCACAGACGGGAGCGGGGAGGAGGGAGGAGTTACAGTTGGGGGGAGGGGCGATAGATCTATTCGGTAACGTGTCATAGGCACATAGGCGGAGCCATCAATCAAGAAGAGGGGAGATGGGGTGTTGACTTGCTTACATGGAAAAAAGGTTTTTACCTTTTTTCACGTCACGAATAGGGGAATAGTGGCTCAAACAACTTTTTAGTTTGGATTTCAGCAAATGTCTCTTTTTTGACACAAAATGCGGTGACACCGCTTAATAAAATTTTTTGTAATGTGATTCATGAAATAGGGACAAGATACTCGGCTTTATAATTAAAAATATCTGATTTAGTGTTTATTACTCCCAATTCACCCAAAAATGACATTTTGATATGTTTCGACATACATGGAGTGCTCTCTATCCATCCAGAGTTTTTTAGATATCTATTGCAACTCACCTTGACATCACCCCGATATAACTGACCTCCATGGGTCCAAAGTTTGCAGAGGTCAAGCGCCAAAAATGTTACAAAAAAATACACAGTTGGTGTACTTTGGTAGAAAGTACTTTTCAAATAAACCGTGCACAACAATGTCTGTGGATGTTTGTAAGTAACCATGTCATTATATTTGGAAAGACATATTGCTGTTGATTTTTTTGAATATACATTTTTGGCGCTTTGAGCAGCACAAAATGTGGATCCGTTGAGGTTCATTATATCAGGGTGATCACGGTGAACTGCAGTGGATATCTACAAAACAAGAAAGTTCTCAGCAAAACTATCTTGATGGATAGATAGCACTCTGGGTATGTAGAAACAAATCAAAATAAAAGTTTTGGGTGAATTTCCCCTTTAGCTTTGTAGGGCTTTGTTAAACAGATACTGCAGAGCCTTTTCTAAGGCCTTTTTTACCACTTCAACTTGAACCCAAACTTGTGAGTAGGTGTGATCATATGACGAGGATGCCACGGAGTCATATTATGAATATTCATACGGTCAAGGAATGAAAAGGTGTGTCTTGGTGAACTGACTCAGTTTTGAACAAACGGAGCACGCATGAGAAGCCCTCACCCATTTTTATGTTAAGTATCTTGTGACGTCACGAATCCTCGGAAACCAGCGTATTGGTAAGCCTACACAAAAACTAATTTTGACTAAACATGAGATTTTCGAACATAAACAGTTGTGTATGATCATAATCTAACCCAAAACATCGGTTTTCAATAGGAAAAGTCCGTTTTTGACTGCAGTATCACTTTAAGCTTTTCCGATTTCATTGCACAAATACGCCTGGACCCGGAGCACATTCCTTTGCTTTGGACCCTGTCTGGGTTTTCCTTCTACGGTGACCAAAGCCTGTTCATGAAAGATGTTCACGACCTGAACAAACTAAATGGAACATTTTTTATAATGCAAATAATGATTTAAAAGTTGTCACATTTCTAAATCATAGTGTCGATCCTTTTACTGTCGTGCATTTGTGTGTCGATACATGTCTCTGTTTCCTGGAGCTTTGTTTGTTTTTTGTAATGTATTTCTCCTGAAAGGCTCAAAGTTCCTCCTGATCCACACACTGTTATCCAACAGCAAAGCATTCAGCAAAGAGATCATAAGATTCAAACTGGCCTTAGTGTCATGACAAGTGGCAGAAGTTGTGTTTTCCAAAAAATTTAGGGCATAAATATGACAGATAAACTCGTTGCTCCTCTCCTCCCCCTCCTCTCCCTCTCCCCCTCTCTTCTTACTGAGCTGTGGGATTAGGTGGGGGGACACAGATCATAACTGAGTACAGAACTGTGATTTTAGAGGGAGAAGCAGTTTCTCTATTAGCTGTGGAATAGGTCTGTTGAGTATAGAGTGACTGTATTAGAATTCTGGTAGTGCTACAGGATAGCACATGACCAGCATGACTGGGAAACACAGTGAAATGTATGCTTCACCCTAGTTGACTTTAATGGGGGACATTACATCAGTTGCAGAAACTGAACAAAAAAAAAGAATTTTCAATGGGTGAATACATGAAGAAATTTCAGCAGATACTGATTTGCATTTGGAATGTTGTTATTAGCCTGTGTCTGTTTAACCCTTTGAAGAGTAGGTTTTTTGTTTTTCAAACAAAAAACTACTCAATTTTTAGTGATTGTTATGTCAGGGTTAAAAAAGAAATCTTTAGCTGTATTCCAATTCGGAGGGGGGGGGGGGGGGGGGGGGGGGGTGACAAACGGTCAACCGTGGGTGGGTGGTTGGGTGTATCTGAGTTCGTCTTGTACTGTTATTTTATAATTGCATGTGTTGTCATTGTGTCAAGAAGTGCATTCAAATTCCTATTTTGTCCGCACCAAATTACCTTTGCTCCATTTCCTTTTTAATGCTCACTGTTTCCGCTGATGTCCTTTTGTGAATATGTTCCGATATCATTGGGGAAAACAAAAGAAAGAAGACAAAAGGAAAAAACTAGCTGACGTTAGAGATGGGCTGATGTTAGGCACAAAAAAAATACATTTGCTAATTATGTGTTTTCCAAACATCACATTTTTGTGATGAATGAAAAATATGCAATTGTCACTACAGAAAAATAAAAAATATTAATTCAATCTTTATTTACCATTCTCAGTGACGCATTTAGGGTGGGAACCTGCATTGCAATGGTGCTGAGATACAATAAAACCAAACAAGACTAGGTCAACCTAATGCATACACGGCACTGGAGGTCTCGCCCCGGCAATGGCTTTCTCACCCAATTGATCAACTAAAGCAGTCGATTACACAGTTAACTCACCTCACCTGGTTTCTTTGGTCTCAGTAGTTGTCGTATTTAAGGTGAAAACAAAAACCAGCAGACCTTGCGGCTCTCAAGGACCAGGGTTGCCTACCCCTGACCTAGTGCAATAAGTTGCTGCCCCGTACTGAAATGCTAATGACAGCTAGCTTCACCACTCAATGATACATTTTCACCGGTGAATGTGGTAATGGTTTGTGGAAGATGCATATATGATAACATTAATACACCACTCTGCCCCGCACTGAATTGCTAATTATAGCTAGCCAGATAAAAGGTAGTTTACAAAGAAGGGCTTCAGAAAAAAACCCAATGCTGATCTCTCTTCATGGAAAGAGAAGGCCCGTCTATTTTTTTATATAAGATACAGTGATGTGTACCCTAATTACTGTAATCACCAGTAATAGATCCAATTATATCACCATAATTTAGGGCATAAAAAATATTGATTGGACTTGATTGATTGGAAATAAGTAGCTAATTTTCTTCTTTACATTTCTAACTAGGTTGTCAATGTAGGCTTTAAAGGTGGGATTGTCATCTACCCAGATGCCCAAATATTTATCGTGGGGGACTCTTTCAATTTGAATACCATTTAGAGTATGAATCTGGAGGTTGTCATAGTCAATTCTCCTGGCTCTGGAGAACAGCGAGTATTTAGTTTTATTAGCATTTAATACAAGTTTATGGTGTGTGTTTTGCAGAGCATAAAAGGCGTGTTGCAGATTCTCGACTGCCAGATAGTCTATGTAATAAATGTCGCAGATTCTCGACTGCCAACTGTAAAGCATGTGAACAACAGTACAGAACAGTATCATCTGCATGAAGATGAGCCTTACAGTTTTTTAGAGACTTCACAATTTTGTTAAGATGGTGAATAATATTGGAGCCAGTATTAAACCTTGGGGGACACCTTTTGTTATGTGTAGAAACTCAGATAGTGTATCAACCACCTATATGCTCTGGTATCTGTCTGAAAGTTAATTGTGAAACCAGCCACAAGCAGCAGAATATAGGCCAATAAGTGATGATAAATTTTTGGAAAAACACTGTCAGTCAGAGGTTATATATTGTGCTGTCAGCTTTTTAATTAATTTAAGAATGCAATATGCTGTATGTAATAAAAACAATGCTGATTACAATTTTGACTAACAGAATCCTAAAACTAAGTAGAAACCGCAGGTTATTGCCTGTACCCTTGGCGATGGCAACAATGTTGTAAACTGCACACTTTAGAGTCACTAACACTTCTGAAATTAAGACTGCGGGGCAAGGATTCTATAAGCATTATTACATTACATAACATTATTACCCATTAAACAACAAACTGCTAAAGCAGCAATGTAAAAATAGATGATAAAACTAAAACCGTTAATTAATTAGCATTTATTTTCAAGTATGTATTTTGTTTAATAGTATATAGTGCTCGAACAGTCTTTCTCTTATCACTAATTGAGCACTAGGGTTCTTGTATCCAGTATTTAACCTGGTATATACTCCAACCAAGGAATTAAAACGCCAACGCAGATGCGGGACATATGCAAACTTGCTAACATACCATACGCGCGTTTACCGACTTCTTTTAGCACTGTCCACTAGTTGGAAGCCTAGACTAATCTGGTTGGAGCGATTAACCTTGCATCGGAAATGATTACTCCATTTGCAGTTGTTCGTTGAACAGTATTGAACGGTATTTACATTAAGCGCCTCCAGAAACGTGTGGAATTGCAGCACATGTTTTTGCGTTGCATTACAAAATTTGGACTACACATGCGTTGCTCTTTGCATTGTTGCGTGCGTTCCTTGCGTAGAGTATGTAACAGGCCTTAGTTGTTTTATAGCTGGA
The DNA here is from genome assembly GCA_022702515.1 of Ilyophis sp. 1 JC-2022. Classification (NCBI taxonomy): domain Eukaryota; kingdom Metazoa; phylum Chordata; class Actinopteri; order Anguilliformes; family Synaphobranchidae; genus Ilyophis; species Ilyophis sp. 1 JC-2022. Next base: position 75,435,758 of record CM040396.1, read on the forward strand.
CAATTTCAATTGAAATGAGGCTGCATTGTGATGCTCTGCATTTA